>SMSQ01023600.1:319275-334460 GCA_019453375.1 Ctenoplectra terminalis
TTTTTTTTTTACAATTGCCTGGTCCACGTGAAATCTATAATATCTAGTACCTGCGGTTTGGTAAACGCAAACGTTTCGAAGTTCCCAACGGATATCGGGCTGGAGTTGAGCTTCTGAACGGGATCGAACGATCCGTTATATTCGATACGTGCTCGAACCTTGTTCACTTTTTGGTTTACCGTTTCTGGCTCACAAATTGCCCTTTGGATATTGAAATTCTCTTTTTTAAGGATACTTTTATAGTATTTTTTTCTGCGTTCTTCTCCCTATGAATTTTCAGTAGAAGTACTATAAATACCAGCGATATATCCAGCTGTTTTTGTTACAGTTCGTCATAGATTGGACGAAAAGCGTAGCTATAATTTGAAAATAATTGATGGAAAAGTGCTCCAAGGGACGGTTTCGATAAATGTGTTACGCGGTGGCGCCAAAAAGATGATAGAATTTTAACGCGCAGGATCGCCGGTCGGTAAGTTTGAAGAAAATTGGAAGCTCATAGCTCGGAAGTTGTTTCCCCGTGAATTATCGGGCTCTGAGGATTAAACGTCCGAACGGAGTAAATTTATCGATGCAGCCCGCTAAGAACAACCGAACGAGTTCTCTTGATTCACTCTCATTCATCTGGCTCGTTGAGGCGAATTTATCGCGTTAAACGCCTCGCAGTTTCGATCACGCGTCCGGCACAAATTGTCCAAAGGAATTTCAAATCGAACCGACTCGGAGAATTTTATTCTTGCCGTAACGTCGGATACCTCGAATATCGAGGAAAAATATCTGAAAATCCTCGAGAGCAGGTAAACGATTCAAGGAAGATTCCTCGGTCTTTCGCGAACTCTCAAAATTGTACTCTGCTCTTTCTTGAAACCAACCGAGGAGCCGGTTTATCCGAGTGTAAAGCTTTGGAAAGGTTTCGACCCGATACGCGTTAATAACGCTTTTCTTGTATTTTCGTGGTTCTCGAAAGAAGAGGTAGGTGGAATTTGGTTCGACGTAATTCGATGTGCGGGTTTCGAGAGATCGAACGGCCTTAGGACGGAAAGGATCCGCGATGGAACCTGGTTTTAATCTCTTAGCCGAGGGGCTTCTGTCTCGAATGGAAATCCCAGGCGTCGCTGGTATTCCACGGATACCGGAAAGTGTTCCTGAAGAAGTAAACCTGGAAATGAAATTAGATTTGCAAAGTAGCGTGCCGAAGCGTGGCAACGGTTTCTTTCCGAGTTGCTGATAAGAGAAAAAAAATCCGATTAATTTATTTCTCCTCGCTTATTATCTCTCTTAGTATGATTGTTTTCGGTGATTAATTCTTCGGCCAACGTACAAATATTCGGCAAAGATTCGGTTCGTTGAGAAGAGGAATCGTCGTTCGACGGTCTTCAACAGTTTTCTACTTAAGAGTTTTGGAGTACATAATTATTTTCCAAGGTTTCCAGGCAAACGAAAATTTCACGATAATCGCTTAATTTGCCAGTATGATCGAGAGACCTATCGTTATAAAAGCTCGTTGTTCTTAATTGCCACGGAAATATCGAGTCTTTAATCCCTTTCGAAAACTCTGCTATTCGATTGGAATGTTAACGAATCTCTGGTCGTTTTGGTGGGTAATTTCCTTGGATGTCGGAACTTTGGATAATTCTAACGTCGAGGGAGGTTAATTAGATAAATTCAGTTTCTCTTTACAGGTATCTTTCGTACCACGAAAACTTTTATTTTCCTAGAATCCGTGTACTTTCGAGATACATCCAACTCGTGATTTCCATTTTTTTGTTAAAAATTTTTCATTTTATTGGTATCATGATTCGGTTCGTTACCTTTTCCTCCCTCTATTTGCCGAACATTCGAGGGATATGTACGGGCGGGACCGCAATATCCATTTCAAGATGCCTGCGTGGCCTGTACGCTTTCGCGAAACGATAGTATGAGCAAGAATGGTCGGAGAATTCGATACACCCTTCGCAACATTTTCTATCCTCGCGTTTCCTCGCCGGCTGATTCTTTCCTGCTGGAATTTCAGCCGGCAAGAATTGAATCCTATCGTGTCGTATTCGAGAAACCTTGTATGAAAATTCTATACTAATTCTATACCAGTCGCTTCGATACAAAGAGGACATGTCGTGTCTCGCGGTACTCCTGTTAATTTATTCAAGCGTTTCTCGTTACTCTGTCTGTTTTTTTTCATCAATTTACGCTGCGATCGCCGGGTTGGTTGGTTATTAAAATAATTAACAATTCTCTTGTTGGTTGTAAAGGTGAATCTAATCATGAAACGGCCTTGTCCAACGCGATATCGCGGGATAAAGTGGAAGCGGGCAGAAGAAGCGCTTCTCCTTGTCGTCGTGCTAAGAAATTATAATAACTTGTATCGGTATGACTTTATCAATTTTAGTTAGATCGAACGATTCCGTGCATTGGTTTCGTATTCACGAAACGTTCCACGCACGGAGCGAGCTTACGTTTCCGCGGGATTCGGTTCGGAGCAGAAGTTTCAGTCTTGGCCCGTCAAGTTGCAGCGCGACTAAACTGCGAGTTAACCAAAGTTATGGGAAGGCGTGGTATTGTAATATCGTGCAACAACATTTTCGTCGACTCAAAGGCGTAATAAGGCTTTGTCGGCACAGCCCTACGTTTCGCTACGATTTCGCGTGTCTACGTAACTTCTGGATAATCCTGAAAGCTCCGTCAGGGTCGACGCGTCCTTTTGTAACGGATCGAGACACGAACTTTTCGCCATCTCGTACCATCGATCGTCGTCGACCGACTCTAACTCGAATTCGAATTTGTGCTT
Source organism: Ctenoplectra terminalis (assembly GCA_019453375.1). Taxonomy (NCBI): domain Eukaryota; kingdom Metazoa; phylum Arthropoda; class Insecta; order Hymenoptera; family Apidae; genus Ctenoplectra; species Ctenoplectra terminalis. The sequence goes on from SMSQ01023600.1 coordinate 322,058, forward strand.
CACCTCCGTGTAGGGGCTTAGAACTTTGTTGGTTACTTTACTCGTAATCCGTCCAAGTCATGGAACGACGCGATTTCCAGCCGATCTTTTCACTGGTATTAAAAATATGGTCAAGGTTTATCGTTTCGCGATACGTACAAGTTTGAACCGTGAATTAGTTTGGTCGTCCAATCTTGTTTCGTTGGAACTTGTCACGAGTTTGTTCTCCCGATCAATTTTTTCAATAGCATGGGTGGGTTGGAAAGTCGGAGGGTTAAAAGTTCTCGATAAGAAGAGAAAGAATAAAACGAATTACTTTGTTCAGTGGTACGGTCACTTTGACCGCGTTCCTTGCCACTCTGTTCACGCTTTCCGGCGAGAAATCACAGGAAATGGAACGCTCTTGGACAAATGTTCTTTGAAGATTCTCAGCTGTGATCACGAATGAAAACTGAGATCAACGATGGACGGGGAAGCTTTAACGACCACATCGGTCCCTGTTAAAGCAGCGATTTCGTACTATTTTTACGAAACGCGTCCCTTATCCGCTTCGTATAAACGGAAAGAGAAGAAAAGGATAAAGCCGAGAGTTAAACCGGCGAGTTCGGGAAGAAGCGGCGACCTCGAAACAATCACCCAAGGCGGTCTTTATTCCAACTACCTTGGCTAAATGTCAAATTCAAGAGTTCGCGGGAGAACCTGGACGATGGTGCGAGACGAAACCAGGAAGACGGAGATAACGGATCTCGTAGGTGGTGGACGAGAGAGGAACAATTGATGCGCGCAAAAGTAAGACAGAGACGAACGTTCCCAAGGACTATGCAACGTGGACACGCTTAGCCTTAGGGAGGTCGAGAGATCGATATGTGTGGTTTGAGCCGTAAATACACGGCTCCTTGTAAAATCGGGCCAAACGACTGTTTTCTTCGCGACATGGTTGACCTGCTTTTGCTTTCCGTCTATCGAATGCTTTTTATCTCTCTTTCTTCGTTTCATTCCAACAGAAGGATGTTTGATAATTATGCGTTGCATAGCTGATTCGTTTACTTTCTTATATCGCTACGACAAATGCTTGCCTTTTTTCCGAACAGTTAAAACGATTAGCGATATTTAAGTAGTATAGGTCGGTCATATGTCGGACATTCAGAGCGGTAGTTGGCTAGATTGACATTTTGATACATTTTTTGCTTTCTACGTCGAAACCGAATACCGGACTGGCGTACGAATAAGATAATAGAGCGTCAAAGGCTTAAACGGCTCGAGAAAAGTTCTTTCGATTCGTACCAATTTGATCGTGTTTCGAGCAACGCGTTCCGGTTGCTAGTCGCCGGGAAGGAATAGAAGAAATAGAAAGAATAGAAGGAATAGAAGGAATAGAAGGAATAGAAGGAATAGAAGGAACAGAAGGAATAAAGATGGATTGAATTTTATCGGAGATAAACCAATGTTTTCCTCGCCGCTGTCGAAATCCCCGACGGATTCCTCTCTCTGCGATCTCCGTCGTCGTCGATCCGTTAACTCGCGACCCTTGACGGCTTTTATTCTTGCGTTCCACGCTGAAACCTTGCTTATACATAATTCTATTCTCCTCGTGAAACAATGCATGCTTTCGTATTTATCACGGCCCAGTGAACGTATTCCGCGAATACGTAACTTTACGATAAAGTCTGCGTTTCGTACTGTATTATCGTTCGATGATTTTAGGACTTTTCGAGTAATAGGAACAATTTATGATTAAATTTACAGTACTTATTATTAATGTAAAGTACTTTTTATCCCGAATTATCGATAAGCTGTAATTCAGTTTGAGAAAATTTGATTTTTCCTTAACGATAAGGAAGAAATTTAAATCTCGTGATACTTGTTCCATCGAATATTCCGTACGAAGCTTTTACGCTGAAGGAGTACACGGCGAAGGTGTACACAAGGGAAGTAAACCGCATAGCTCGTTGGACATCGTAGCCTCATCCTGCGGAAACTCTGCGAGAAAACAGCCCGTCTCGTATGAAGTGATCAACTTGCCCCTACAAGCTGGTTCGCTTCGCACTTCGCCTCTTGGCTCGACAATTACCCTTTTACGCACGGAGGATAAACATGGTCGATTCACGAGCTTGGGCTTCGGTTTGCTAGGAATTTACGATTCGCCATATACCATGACGTCGTAATTCGAAAGGGAAATAACGCGGAGAAAAGTTGTCGAAGAGTTTCTATCGATGCACGAGAGACCAACGTACACGGGATACGTTTATTATGATTTCGTTCTTTATTTCTTTTTTTTTTCTATTTCACGATTCTTCTTTTTTATATCCCGATTGTGCAAACAGTTCTCAAAAGTTTTTTTTGATCGCACAAGTGTGAAATATTCTTGTCGCGAACGACGATTAATAGAACTCATAATTAATTTCCTTGTTTGAAGTGTGTTTCTGTGAAGCGGGGAGTTACGTTTGCAAAGTCTGAAAAGTTTCACGGCTCGTCTACTTGCACGCTTAGTTCAGAGAATTAGCTACACTTTTGACGCAGCAAAGCGGAACTCCTAACTCGTGAAAGCCCTATTTTCTGCGACCTCATTTTTTTTTAACCAACCCCTTCCCTTTTCGTGTTTCTTTATCGCTTTGTGTCGTCCCGTCTCGTACCGTCCCGTCCCGTTCCGTCTCGTCCTCGAATTTAACTAATTGCTCTTCCAATCTCGTTTGCGTTTCAAACACTAGAGGACTCGCTGTCCATCCAGCGAAATATACTTCCATCTCCTTTGTAACTCTTTTTCCCTAGAATTTAGAATTTCTTCGACTCGAAGCGATTTCTCTTCCCACATTCTGGCTCCTTTCTTTCCTCACAAATTACTGCGATCTTTGCAGTTTCATACTTTTCCTTTCTCATGTTATCTTCGTCTTTTTTCTATTGCGTTTTCTCAGATTTTTTCTCTTTCTTTCTTTCTTTTTTTTTTCAAGGGGCAGAACGAACACTCTGACCGACACGCGGTGATTTATCTTAGCAGGAAACTCATTCCAATCGTGTCGCCGTTCGACGTTCTCCCTCTTATCACCACTTTTTCCTTCGAATCTTTTTCATTCCAGTTCGTCGACGCGTATATAGATATGCCTCTTTGTCCTGATTCCCGACACGCTTTGACAGCCAGAGAAATTTCCTTTTTTTTTTTTGTCACGTTCCTCCTGAATTTCGCGCAGCATCCTACGAGTTAGAACTTTTCCTTTTTCGCACGCGAAAAAAAACTTGATCGAAGAGCTGTTTCTTTTTCTTCGTTTCTCGATTCAAAGTATAGACTGCTCTCAGCGAGCAAGGAAATCGAAAGCTGGACGTGTACCGATAATTGGTAGGAAGGTAGACGCGTTTCGATCAGATCTTTCGTAAACTCGTCCAAGTTCGTGATTAAGTTTTCCGTTTCTCGCTTTTAGGAACTTTCCCTTAAGCAGAGAGGCTCTATACCTGAAGGACTTCCATGATATCCAAGGGATGAGTTAGTCTCGATCGTGGAAAAGTTTTTCATTCATCTTCGATCCATGATCCTCTCGAATAGATATGTCGACGTAAACTTAACTTTCGTCGGTTTTACGCTATTTGTGTATTGGTATTCGATGACCATAACTCGTATAAAAGTTAAACAGAGATCTCGGGATTCCACGATACATTTTCGTTCGCGGAAAGTTGGGGATTCGAAAACGTCGCGGCTGACAAGTGCCTTCGATTTGTTCCTTTAAATTTTCGCCCCCTGGTGTTCCTCTCGAAAGACGCGTCGTACCTTCAAGATTTTTCCTCGAAGAAATTACACTCGCTCCGTTGTTATTTTAGAAGCGTTTCATTTCGCCAAGCTTCCATTGTGGTAAATTCAATTTTCTTCTCAACGTAATCACTTTCTGGGCTCGAGGACGCGGCGAAGATTTCAAAGCTTGACATACAGAACGCCCATTAAGCTCGCGGTTTTGATGCATCACCGTTTTCCATGGAATTTCAAAAGTACGTTTATTCGTTTTTCAAAAATCGACTTTTTGACAAGCTTTATTGATACAAAACCTCTATTAGTTTGTACAGTACGAAAAAATTTTTATTACACGACTAACGTTTGCTGTTCCTAGTTTTCATGTAAAAAAGCAAATTTAATTAGCCTCCGGGGTCCTGCATACTAACTCATTTTACCATTTTTCTTTTCTTTTTTTCTTTTTTAGCAAAAAGAGTGAAAACGAGAAAAAGAAAGGGAGAAAAAGAGAAAGCAACCCTCGACTTCATTGGACGGGCAGCTAATTCATCGACTCGTTGAACAAGATCGAATTTCCAACAGAGTCCTTTTGAAGTGCCTTCTTTGATTTCCCCATACATCGACCCCTTTTCTTTCTCTTTTTCTCTCCTTATCGGTTTCTCTTTCACGTACTCCGTCTCTTGTCGCGTCGAACGTTAATTGTTACCAGGGTATATACTTCTCATCGGCGAGGTAATCTTTTTACGAACGGTCCGATGCACTCCCTCTGCGAGAATGTCTCTGGAGAGGGTCGGCTAAGCGGCCACCGTCTGTCAGCCTTGGCTCTGCCTTCAAAGGACGTTGGTCCATTAGCTTTTAGCGCTGATGCAAGCTTCCCCTGTAATCCTGGCCGATCTCTCATCGTTCCAACGGGACCCGTTCGAGTAGTCGGGATCGACGCTTTCTCGACTCTTGGTTCTCGATTCTTGACTTCCGAGAATCGCAAGCGTGAGGTTATAAGCTTCCTGTTTCTCGACGGATCGAACTGTACCGCGAACGCGTTACCGTTTTCCTTTATTCGAGCTGTGAAACTATTCAGAGGGTGTTAGGAGTTTTTTTTCGCGTATTCGAGATATAGATTTTCATAGAAACGAGCTAACGATCATTTTTATTTCGTTTTTCGAAATTGCGTTTAACCAATGAGAAGTTGAAAGAGAAATGGACTATTCGAAGAGAAACTCGTACGGTTCCGGTGTACATTCTCGTCTGAAATTCCTCGCGAATAATTCTTTGACTCGTTCTCCAGATCGTTGAGCGAGCAAACCAGTGCCGCGAAGCGTAAAAACGCTCGGATCCAGCCGAACAGTTTCTTTGGTACAATCTTTGCTTCCCCATTCGGTAGGTATTTTCAAGCCCTGCTACGAATTTACGAGGTCGTGGACGTCGCTGTAAAGGGCTCGTTACGGAGAAACCCGCTAACATTGTTTCCATAAAATTCTTCGCGAGTCCGTGGCTGTTTCACTCGTTTTTTGGAATTAATCGTTTTGCGGAATTGGCTGTAGGAAAACGATCGATACCTCTAGAATCCGAGCTTCTTTCCTTCGATGTTTTCTTCTCCTTCGTTGTTATTAAACTTTGGATGAAAATGCTTATCGTACATTCGAATACAAAAGGAAGCAAAGAAAGATTTGATGTATCGGAACGAGGTCGATACGAACTGAAACGAACGCGATTCGTATCTTGCGCGTTTTATTCCCGTCGTTTCGCGGTGGAAGCAGTTTGCTTTTTCTGTGTCTGTTCTTACGATTTCCCGTCTTTTCCTACCGTATTCGAGCATTGGAGCGAACAAACATCGCCCCGCGAGAACAACATTCAACCAGTGGCCGTAGCTGTTGCCTCGAATATAGTTTCTATCCCCTCTCTCTGGGGTCTCTTCGGTTTTTCTATCCTCTAATCGATATCGGATCAGAGGCCCAAAGTAACGAAACAAATGAAAAATGATTTTCTCGTTAATTTCAATCATCCAGACCTGTCTTTATTAACGCGTCGCGACTCGAATAAAATGAAATTTGACGCGGAAAGGTATTAGAAAACTGTTACGACCAAGTATCTAGTTCCGTTTGCGAACAGGTGGCTGCGAATCGAGTCGTTATTCGCGATTCGAACTCTGGCAAGTTTTTCCGTCTCGCAGTGAAATTCTGGGAAAACGGTGGTTACCGAAGAAAACTGCGGACGCGTCTCTGAAACACTCTCCTTGGCGTCTTTGTTAAAAGTTTGCGCAGCTTGGCGCAGCGTATCGACGGCGTGTAACTTGCAGGAAAACTCGCGGGACCAATGAAGTGCGACGAGTCGATAAATCAGGAAGAAGGAGGGAACAGAGTGAGAAGGGAGAAGGGAGAAGGGAGAAGGGAAGAGTTAGCGAACTGTCTTCGGTATAAATAGAGCGTTGGCTTAGCACCAGGCGGAACGTTGTTGGAAATTTATCAGGGATCAGGAGAGTTCCTTAGTTTCTTCAGTGTCGCATTTTCATTTTTCTCGCGTTTGTCCCGAGCTGTTATGGTGCATCGGTTAATCCGATTCGCGGGGAGGAGGTGAGAAATAGTCGAGATAAATTCTGTAGCTGGCTCGACCCTTAACGACTTTGAATAATCGAAAGAATTTTATATCCAAGATTCCGCTCAAAGGATTCTGGGAGTCTGCAAGGATTCGTGGGTTCGTAACCGGGTTGGTCATAGTCGTGGATAAAAATGTTCTTGGCTTCGATTATTTGCGTTGAATCCGAACTTTTATCGTATTTGAATCGTTGAAAATTGAGAAGCATCAATATTGATGTACAATATCGTAATTGCGACGATGATTTGTAATCCGAACTGGAACGTGGCTCGTCGATATTAGATTACTCGTTTCAAATCATCGTTCTCTCTAACAGATTAAAAATTAAAAACGTTGGCGAGAAAATACAACAACGATTCGACGGTAAATGTGCAAATGGTTTCAATATTCCAATTAACGTATTTATAGTACCTAAACGATTGTTTCTGATTGTTTTCTGTTCAAAAACGAACGAACGATCGGACCGATCCAAATATGCTTTGCTTTCATCGCTGAATCCAACGTCTGTTTTCACAATGGTAGACAAAAATGGAACGTACAGTTGTAAAAGAGATCGATTTGCGCGGTAGTATCAACGTTAGCTCGCAGCTCTCCTCGCTTTGTTTGGCGAACATTTGCGAAGGGGTCGGGCTGGCGTTTGTAGAGTTAAATCCAGCTATTGGATATTCCAGCATGAAACAAGATTCGAACAGTGGGTGGGCCATAGTATCGAGGTAAATACACTGGATCAAGGTTGGGATTTTCTGGTCGTTCGGTCGCCAGTAATCAAACGTAATGTTCGCGGGTCGTCGATAAGAAGAAATTCTCGGGGTTGCTGGAGTGTGTAGAGCAGTAGATAGGGGTGGGTAGTGTTAGCAACGATGCAGAAGGCTGTGTCGGGTATGGTGTGCTCGAACGGTCAGAAGAACGATGCCTTAACCCTCCGATGAGCAGGGAAGGGGATGGCAAAGCCACGAAATCCCCGGTGACTCGAGTCGACCCGTAAAATTCTCCCTCTTTACTTTTTCCAGGAAACGAGGGATCGAGAAAACGTAACGCCCCGTTTCTCGGCAGCTGGTTTCGATTCCTGTCGTGCGCCGAGATATTGCTACTCAAAATTTTACGAATACGCAACGTTGCTGTGTCGTAAACCCGGTTCCGCAGCTGTACAGAATTTCCGGTAATCTCTGCTGATTTTTCCTATTTTCTTCGCCTCTCGAAGCACCTCACGACCCGCGATTCCGTTACGCTAACGAAAATCGAGAACGCTTTTTATCGATGATCGTTCCAGTCGAACGAGAAACTTTTCCAGCCGCCGTTTTCACATGTGAAACGAGGATGAAACAGCTACTGACTCGTAATCGGCGCTACGATTTTCCGTTATCGCATTGTTCACTATTTTACCGCGAACAATTTGTTTGAACCGTGTTATTACCTCTCTTCTGCTAAATTACTCTCTCGAGAAAGAGACTAGGGTTGTTGATAAATTTAAGTAGCACGCTATCTCGCATCTAAAAGACATACGATGTTTCTTTCGAGAACTTCCTTCTATTTAAAGTTGACTCAAATACTAACTGTGAGTCCTCCTATATACCATAACTGTTTCCAAGTTTTTCATCGATCCGGTCGATCGCGCTAGATCCACGGATGAAAAAATCTGCATTTTTATCCGGCCAATATCCGGCAGGATCAGCTTTCAATAGCGGCGTTTCCATACGCCTTGGAAAAGCTGCGCCGTGGCTGGTCAACCTCGTACCGTTTTACGAAAAATTCTGAGCGATCGGAAGCACGGCCAGACTGTGTTTGCTCGAGAGCTTCTCCTTCGGCTGAAAATATCGAGCAGCCGCACTCGAGGTATCGTGTCGACACTCGATTTCGGATTTATCGCAGATGATTGTCAGTGGCAGCTACGTGACACACATTCAGGGGACTCGATATACGAGAAGGTGGCGCGAACCAGGGCGCAGTCACCGTTTACATTCGCCACGAGCTTTCGATCCTAATTATCGCGCGTTTTCCCGAAAGCTCACGCAGCGAGTCGACCGATAAAAGGTAGACCCTGCAAAATAGCGTTATTGAATTTGCAATTACGCTTCCCGCCTGCTAACTTTTGGTTCCGAGTTCTCTGGTGCTTTAATACCGTTAATGGAGCATTCTTTCGCTCTTAATCTTCTTATTTTTATTTTTCTTTACGGGAATGATAACCAGCGTATTCTTTCTGACAATTTTTTTAATTTTTTTCAACTTTTTGCAAGTACAATTTCTCCAAATCCCTCCTTAGTTGTTTCTTTGTGACCCCGTTTCGCTGTCGAACACTTGTAAAAGCTTTTGCTCGGAACCAGATTGTCAGTATCGAAACTCGAGGACAGCCAGTCTCATTGCTTTGAGCCGATCTTCGAGCTCGTAGCAACTTGCTTTCCGTCCTTTCCAACTAATCGACCTTCTTGTTTTCTAAAGTAACAAAAAACAGAGCGAGTTTAACTTTGTCCGTGAGAAAATTATTATTTCTAGTGCTGTTTCTTGGAAAATAATGACCGTTCGATTGGTCCTCGAGCGTTTTGCAAAAGGGATTTCGTCTCGTTCGGTGCTCTGTGTCATTAAATTCAAGTTGTTCCGAATAAATTGATCCGCTGAGAGCAATAATTACGATCGCGGTCGCGACGAAAGCGCTTTTCTATGACGAATTGTAAATGGGTCGAGTATCGATCCTGTCGCCAGTGTTCTTGTTGCCGCGTACACAGGTGAATTGGTCGAGGAAAAAGACGCGACCAAGAAGAGCGTTTTGTGCGATCACCTACAATACAGAATTTCATTTTTTTTCTCAAACTTTTCCTTCCTCTTTCTTCGTATTTTTATCCACTTTGAGTTAAGTTTGATTGTTAGTCGATCGATAGGAGAACCGTACCTTTTTGACTCATATTTATCCATACGTGAATTCGGATCGATGAACGTAATCTTGGCATTTTAGTTTGTCGCGCTCTTCATCGAAACGGATTATACTTTCTCGATCTATTTGCTTTTCGAAGCTGGTATGAAATATACATGCGTAACTTGAAAGGACTTGGAANCACAATACAGGATTTCATTTTTTTTCTCAAACTTTTCCTTCCTCTTTCTTCGTATTTTTATCCACTTTGAGTTAAGTTTGATTGTTAGTCGATCGATAGGAGAACCGTACCTTTTTGACTCATATTTATCCATACGTGAATTCGGATCGATGAACGTAATCTTGGCATTTTAGTTTGTCGCGCTCTTCATCGAAACGGATTATACTTTCTCGATCTATTTGCTTTTCGAAGCTGGTATGAAATATACATGCGTAACTTGAAAGGACTTGGAAAGGAAAGTTACAGAGGAGTTTACGGTTACTCGTGGGAACGTGGCAGTGTTCTTCGACCCTCTGACACGGGGGCGCAGCTGTTTTTCCCGTCGATCAACGGTCCTCCTTTATTCGTAACTATCATGAAACAGAGATAGAAGCACTAGTCTCTGTTCGATGCGCGTGTACTCTCATACGGTGATTCCTTTCTTATTCCGTTGAATTTTTGACGTTACAGATGTGTACGAGAGCTGTAGAGAGAAAGTAGTTGTTTTACTTTTAAAAAACGTCTTAAGAAGAGGTTGAAAGTTGGTGGAGTACGAAACTCTTACCGTTGGATACAGCGATGACAATAAATATTTGGATTATGCGCAGAAACAGTAATACACTGAATTCTAATTAACAACTTGTTGTAAATAGGTTGAAAAAAGTTGAAATTAACAACTAAGAAGAGCGGAATGGCTCGTTGCGACGAGTTGCTACAATTTTTTTAGGAAACCGTGACCCATTTCTGGACCGAAGTAACATTTTGTTGCACTTTTGAGCTTCCTCGAGACAAAGTTTTCGCATAACTCGAAGAGAACGTAGTTTCGTTTAGTAGCAGTCTGTTGACGGAACTTATTCGTCCCACGTGTGTCGTTTCCCTCGTCGAGTGTTTCGTGATTCGACGCGAATTTCCTTTGTACCACGAATCGCTGATTTTTTAATTCGCTCGTTTTCTGTGGATAGCAAATAGTCATTTGCTATAAAGAATGGTTATTAAAACGTTTTCATTCCGTTAACCGAAACAAAGACTCACTTTTCTCAGCAGCATTAAAAGGGGATTGTTGAGTTTTATGGATTTCCCAGGAGCAAGGTTCTAAAAATGAGACCACGTTGCGTTCATCAAAAGTTGAATACGTAACGCAGCGTTTCTTTTCTTCCGGCAATGGTACCTAGCCGCAGAAAAAATGAATAATACACTCATTTTAATCATACGTGCTGTTGCCCGGAAAATATTCTCCTCATTTCTGCCGCTTTCCTACACGGAAGAGTACCAGTTGCTTACAAGAGCTAAAAAAGGAAAAATAAAAGAAGAATGCAAACAAAGATGCGAAAAGAGAAAAGGATAATAGAACGGAGGATAACGAGAGAAAGATACGGACCCGTAGGGACGGAATTCACGAAACGATGAGACGAGAAACGTGCCGATGAACGCGCGGAGAAGCAACAGCACCGCTGAAAGAAACAGAGGAAGAATAATAAGAAGAAGAAAAGAAGCGGAGAAAAAGATATAAAAGGAGGAGGATAAGAAAAAGGACAAGGAGCGTAGAAGTTGAGGAGAACAACGGGGGAATAAAGAAGGAGGTCGAGAGAGCTTCCGTTGGAAACTTTATCTCCTGGAAAGTTTCGAGTCACTGGAAAAGTAATTTCGTGGACGATATGTACTTACTCGACGATACACGCGTTCCACCTTGCGAATCTTTTTCAGAAACAACTGCAACCACGATGAAAAAAAGGATCTCTGTTCTGCATGCGCTACGGACTCTTTGTAATAATGCTCGATATTAAGTAGGTTTAACGTTTTTTCAGTTTTTTTTATTTTTTTTATTTTTTTTTTGCAGAGAATTAACTTAAAAAGTAAGTCGCGTCTGGAATACCGAACTCTGACACAAATTCGCTTTTCATCGAAACCAAAAATAAGGAGTTGCGACTTTCCTTTTGACTTGGTTCGTGATCAAAGTGTTTAATTAATGCGCTACCTACGGATTCAGCCTGTCTGTGGGTTTACCCATTCCTGGTGCTTGCAACGATATTTCAGCAGTGCAAATATCTTGTATTTTTTCGTAGTCTGCGGCCGTGTAGTTTGCGAATTAGAATTCGGGGCTTTTTCCAGTTTCAGCAAATAGACATTTAGACTGGTCTTAACGCTTCAAATTTTCGTCCGTTCGAGCATGGTCGAATTCTTTCATCGCTTTGAAGATTGGGAGGAACGAAAATTCTTACGAAGCGGATCCATTGTTAATTTTGAGGACGAAGAAGAGAAGGTCAAGCGTTTAAGAACTCAGCGTTCGTGACTCGAGCCTAGAATCCGGTCTATGAAATTTTTGTTCGACCATTTAAGTCAGCGAGCAAAATAAAATGCAAGCCTTAAGGCGAGATAGAAAACGTCTCGGTATCAAAACGTTGGCTGTATTTACGCCGCAGATTTTAACGAAAGGGCCAGTTGGAGGAGGAGAGAAATAAGGGGAGTGGTAAACGGTAAATAAGCTTTCTCAAAATTTGCCCGACCGATGGCAAGATGAGTTTTCTCGTGGAAAAGTGCAACGAGGCAGAAAAGGAGGAATAGTTGGAGCGAGAAAGTGAGCCAGTCTCGGGAATATTCATCGCTATCAACGGGGATGCACGTGAATAAATAGGAGAACTCTCAGCGGTGAAAGTACATAACTATCCGGGCGTCTCTTCTTTTTAACGATCCGTTTGTGCTCGCATTTCGAATATTTAACCGTCGAAGTCGTTGGTTCGCGAACCGAGCTGAAAAGGGGTCGAGAAGAAGACCCGAGGCCGCGCAATAGATAGCGAGTTTCCTCGTTAGGCGTTTAATTCCTGGATCGATTCTTGCCAATGCTTTGCTCGAAAAACTCCCAAGGCGCTTGGGCTTTGAGAGTAAGAAAGTCCTCGTCCGCGAGTCTCGATTTATCGCCATCGTGACGTTCCATAGAATATTTTCTCGCTAAATATCTCGCGACGGAAATAACGTCGGTACTTCGTTCCGTTTAACGATATGGATATTGTTTTTTTCTTTTCTTTTCTTTTCTTTTCTTTTTTTTTTTTTTTTTTTT
>SMSQ01023600.1:334946-365934 GCA_019453375.1 Ctenoplectra terminalis
TTTTTTTTTTTTTTTTTTTTCTTTTCCTCCGAGTTGCCTTCTACGTTGCGTTCGCTGTTTTACTCCAGTTAACGAGCGAAATTATCGGTGTGCGACAGTAAAATGCGTTTCTCTTGCATCATTTTAAACGAACGTGATACGCTCGTAAAAAAAGGATAAGTTACACCATTCATCCCTTTCAAGCGATTCGCTTTATTAATCGCAGAACACGAGATCCAACGTGTTCTACGAACACGAGGTAGAGACAAAAGTTATCGCGGCGGTGTTTTAATACTTTCATCGACAGGCATCGGGGTGTCTATACGTTACGGTCGGTATCATCACCTCCGTTGCGCCAACGTTTCACCCTCTATCGTTCGGTATACCTTCTCTTTTTTCAGTCTTCCACGCAGTTGGAAACACAGCGCGTCGAATGAATATTTTTCGCGCATGGTATGCGAAGTTTCCATTAGATCCCGATTGAACGCAAAAGTAAAAGCAGTGAAAAAAAGAAAAATCTGGCTCTCTCTCTCTTTCTCTCTGTCTTTCTCTGTTGCTCAGTGTTCTATATCGCGTATTAATCGGCCTGCCTGACCGGAAAAAACATTTTCCACAGAGTTTCGTGCACTGATTTTCATCACCGATCTCCTTTTTCATCGGTAGCCTTCGTTCGCTTTTGATCCACCCACCATCCTGTAACACGGTCATTATTCTTGTTCGTATTTTGTTTTATAATCTGGAAACCGGTCTCATTTTCCGTGATTATACCTTTAACCAGAAATGGTTGGATCTCGTGCGCCGTGTCATTATTCGTTGGTTGAACGCTTCATTAATACGGCCATTTTAACGACACTGTCCAACGTATCCGGACGCTGCTGGTTGCTCTGTCAAAGGAAGCTGGCTCGAAATGAAAATGTGTATCTTTTCTCTCTTTTTCTCCCGTTCGTTCTACCATTAGCGTAGGGTTTAACTTTCTCTCTCTCTCTCTCTCTCTCTCTCTCGAGCATTTTATCGCGCGCGTGCGTGGATGCGTAGAGTGAACGTGAATCGTTACATGGCCCAGCGAAAGTTAAAAATTCGATGACCGGTCAACGATGTAACCGGACGATCGAAGTTAGTTTTCCCCGGCAAAGTTATTTCAAAATTTCGAGGGCCATCGCTGGAAACATGAAGAGGGAACGCGTGCTCGCTTTTCAACTTCTCGAATTTAATTTCGTCGCTGAACGAATCACAGCCGGAGAACAGAAAGTGAGGACATGGAGTTGGGAGCACGATCGGAGGTGGCGACCAGCTTTGCACGATATCGCGTCGTACCGTACCTTCTTTTGTTTTTTCCTTTTTTCGTTGTTTCTTTTTTTCTTTTTTTTCCATCTAGTTTGTGTCACGCCCGCCAATATTTACGCACTTCGAATCTATTTTGCAGACAAGAATAGCACCCTCGGTCACGTTCCATTTTTGAAATCGGTATTGTTTTATTTCAAGATAAATTTTTGTTCACTTTTTTTTGTAGAAAGTTGTGCATCACTCTCTTGAATATCTTTTTATACGCGTCGACTACATTCTTCTCCAGTTGTCAAGCTATTTCGCTAATTTTTATTTCCAAATCGTCCCTACCCTGGAGCGTTAGAACATAAATGAATCTTATGAGATTGTCGATTCTGGAACAAACGCGACGAGATTATGTCCCCTTCCTGGGTAGTTGACGCGAGGCTGGGGTGTTTCGCAAAGTTTCACGGGTACGAAAGTAAAGGCTCGTTTGAAAAAAAATTGGACGACATCTTGGAGGAGAGTAGGAGGAGCGTAGACGGTGGTCGTAGCACGGAAGTTTTCTTAAATAAACCGGGAAGCGGAGTTTCGTAACTAGGGAGCAGAAATTTCCTTTAGAGAGGACGCGCATCTCCTCGAGTCTGAATGGTATCCGCAAAGCGAGGGAAGTGAAAATTCTTGTCAGCGCAAGCGTTGAACAACTGCTGTACCGAAGATTACGCACGCGGTGTCTTCTCTTCTCCCTCTTTACTCTCTTCTTTCTCTCGTTTCCCTGGTTTTCTTTCTTTCCCCTTTTGTCAGTTTCGCCCCCCTCCCTCTCCCCCTCTTTGACGCGGTATCACGCAAGAGCTACCGTTGGAATTGCACGTGACACAGGAATTGAAATATCGTGGACGAACCAGAAGTTTCATTCCGGAGAAGAACGTTAACAATGGGCCGCGCGCGGATAGAGGAAAAAAGGGGCAAATGGCTTTGCTGAATGGCAAGAACGAAAACGCTCGCTTCGGGACGAAAGTTTGAGGGCGAAGCACACTTGTCCCGTATGAATAATCTCTTAACCGAGCTACGAAACGCGTACCTCGCTTTTTTCCTCGACGAAATACGTTTTATGGCCTCCGCTTTCACCCCCGCTGCTTCAACCGTTCCGTTCATTCGCCCTCGAATCTCACAAATTTTCTCTACGTTCCTCCTCAAACGTCCATTAATAAACGTTTGAAATTTTCAATCTTCCGAATCTTTTGTTTGTCGCATAAAAGCTATTTTCGCACAGTAGGACAACGATAACCATGAAATAATCAATCGACAACGATCGGTGCTCGATGGACGCGGATGGCGGTATGGGATCGTCGGTCTTTCACGAGCTGGCACTTTTGTCCGCACGCTGTCTTATCGGTACTTTCTCCCCTTTGCTTCTTCATTCTGTCTCCTCGCTTTGTCAACGGTTGCGATACGTGCATCGGTCTATCTTCCCTTCCGCTTGTGTATTCATACCCGCCCGCCATCGAGGCGTGTCTCTTTTGATCGTGAAGCGAGTCCAAGCGATGGTAAATCAGGTACAAAGTGACACTCCCTCTTCCTTCCCTGCTTTTCCAACGCCAAGAATCATCTGGCGAGACTGGCCGTCTATTGCTTCCACTATACCCCTTTGAATAATTTCCAGACGTGCCTCGAACGTTTCCTCGAATCCTGAATATCGCGTCTGCCGCTATCGCCATTCCATTACGCTCGGCAAAGGTGTTGCAGATTATTCTTCCTTCTTCTTTTTCAGCGTATTCCTGAATATCGTGATAAGTTTTTGATCTAGGCTCAGAGTTTCGCCCGGTAGAAACGACGGAAGATCTCGACGAATGCGATGAACCGTGTAACGAATCCAAATGAATCCAAATGAATCACCCCTCCGCCCTGTGCATATTTCAATATTTCAATATTTCACCAAGGAGTCGCTCGAACTATCACGCCTTAATTTTAACAAAACGTTGAACATTGGATAGGAAAGGGAAAGCTTTTCCTTTATTTTGCGTTTCGGTTATTTTTGTTTTCACGACGCGTAGATTTTTTGAATTGGCTCGGTTCGCATTCAAATGGCCGATAAAGCGAGCGAGTTTCCGTGTATGGTTCCTCGAATTCAGTTGTCGGAGTGATGCGGACTATGGGAGAATTGTAACTTGCGAACATTGTAACGTTCAACGTTTGAGGCATTGTCGCGCAAGAATAAATCGTCAAACTCGGGCGATCGTAGTTTACCATTGTAGCCGAAAGCTTAGCGTATTATTTATCGTTTCGAAAAAGCGTCGATACGAAAACTGGTATAGAACGATAGATTATTTTATACAAAGCTTATCCAGGCTACGAAACGAAACTCTGTTTATCGATCGTTTTTCTTGACGGTTCCGTGGGTTACGATCGTCTTAAAGACACGGAACGCTCCTCGAAAAATACGGCGATGAACTGTAAAACGTGAGAATCGCGGAGGTAAACGTAGACCAATCACGTTCCCTGCGTCGACCAGAGGAAGAGAGGCATCGAAGATACGTGACTTTCCCGCATCGATTTGCGAAATTGTCGATTTATTTCCGACGTGTCCGATAGGTGGAATGGGCTGTGGGGAACTTGTTCGCCGTTTGTACCTTGATATCCGAATCGAGATATTCTGGTTGAATCGTACATCGAAACCATCAATTTCACGGATGTTTGCTCGAGATGAGGTGAGAAATTGAGGTTGCGAGAAACATTAGAACAGCCGTGGTAAACAATTTTTCCCTAGGACGTCGAAATAGGAACAAAACGTTCGGAAAATTGAAAATTTGATCAAGCGATTTCGAGAGTACCGTCTTCTCTCAAACTTCCACTTTTTGGTATCCCTTTTGTTGCTCGTTGAGTTCGTTTTTTTTCTTCTTTTTAATCGCCCAACAGCTCCGCGTGTCGTGAAGCTGTATCAGAGGGGTGATTTCGATTCTTGTTCGACCAGTTTTTACACGCGCTGGAAATGAAACCCAAATATTGGGACGCAAATGATTCGGTGCGCGTTGCTTACACGTTTAAATTTAACGATCAGGCGAACGAGCTCGCATTTTTTTCCAACTCGATCGTTGAACGCTGAAATATGCAGATGGAAATCGTGACACGGTGTAACGATAACGCTCGAGTCATTAGATCGCTCTGACATTGTCGAACGAACGTTTTTATTTTGGTCGTAAACTGATAAATCTGGTGGGTGTGACGAAAGCTTATTGTATTTTCCGCTTGTAATATATTTTTTTTTTTTTATAACTGTACCAATTTCATCCGCCGAGAGTTTGCGTTTAGCTTTCGTTCGCGATATCGAGAGGAACTTGAAACAGAAAGAAAGAAAGAAAGAAAGAAAGAAAGAAAGAAAGATGAACAATGCTCGAATGTATGAGATTTTCGAGTTTGAACAAGCGGAAGCACGAGTATAGTGTGTTCGATAAGTGTTCATGGAGATCCAGCAACAATAGTGGATCTGGTCGAGCCGCGTATCGTATTTCCGACTACGTTCTCCGTTCGCGTAAAAGCCCTCGATATTCCTGAGAGAATAAAAAATGATCGAAGAGAAGGAAAGTAGCGGAGTGGGTGCGATAACAGTGGCAGAAAGGTTACACGGAGAACGGTGAACGGAAACGGGACTCGTTTGTGTCGACTCTGGTGTTCCGGAAATACCAGTACTCCTCTTACGCGCTGTTAAAAATAGCTTCTCTCGCATCTGGGCCCAATAATATCAGCGTTTATCGCACGAGAAAAACGATGTTGCTCCGTAGCCGATTCGTTGGTCGTTCGCGAAAATGTTCACCGCGAAACGAACGCGGATAATTTAGAACTCGAGAAAAATGGTACCATCGAGGTGTTTCAGTGATCGGACGAACAGACTACGATTCAGCGTTTGGGAATCTTCGCCGTTTCGACCTTTGACCTATCGTAAAAAGAGGAGGAACGGGGCTCAGAACAGGTATCGACACATCTGTTTTCCGTACCGTACGTGTCTGGAAATAGAACGAAACGGGTGTGGTTCGCTTTTAAGCCACCCTTCTGTTAGGGTGTGACGCTGTGCGGTGTACGCCGGTATTATTGGTCTGACTAGTGGCAGAGTTTTACTACTTTCGGTCGGCTGACGTACCGTTTACTTGAACTACTGCAGAAATTCGAGGCACTCCTCGCAAACTTTTGTCTTTTCACCTTTTCTTGATTTTTTCGCAACGTTGTTGCTAGACGGATTTAAATTGTTGTTCGAAAATGCAACAAAGGGTATTAAAAAAAAAAAAAAAAAAATATATATATATATATAGAAAACTCCTAATTTGAATCCTATTCGCGTATCTGTTGGTCGCCTAATCGCGATATACCGTGCGTCAGTAAATCTAGCGTTGCAGATGATTCTGGACGCCTTCGGCGGAGAATGCTATTTGCTCTCGAGACTATAATCCACCTCTGCTAGGCGTGTACCTTATAACACCGTTATTATGCACTGGATGCGTGCTCGGCACGAAGATTAAGGTCTTTCATCTTCACCTTTGAACCATACGAATAAAAGGATAACGCGGAAAAGCGAGTTTCGTCGGTTAATGACTTGCTCCCTCGTATATTTTCCTAGTCGCAACATTCTGGATCAGCGAGGAAAATGCCGCAGAATTATACGGCGACTCGTTGTTGCTGTCGGTTAAGTATTAATTGTTCCTATCGTTAACGGGTTGGAAGTTTGTAATCGTCGAACAGGACGATTAAAACTTCTTATTCCTCTTCTTGCCTTCTGATAAATCTTTTTAATAGCTTCTCTATACGCGAGCATCTAAAATCCGGTCAGAATCTTCACCTTCCAAACATCGTAATCGCATCTCTTTCTTTACGTTATCTCCTCTGTACCATAAACCGCGAATAACCCTCTTAAAATACACAATATAACCTCTTTTTCACGATAGCGAAGTCTTCCATCGCAATTTGTTCTGTTAATGCGAAAACTCGAGGTCGTGATAACTCCTGCTCACCTTGGAGCGACACAAAATCGAATCTCCTTCGTTCAGATTCACGAGCTTAGCTCACTGGAGTTAACGCGACTCTAGGTCGACTCTTGATGGACACGTATCTCGATGAAAATGGAGTGAATCGCGACCGAGGCCGGTGAATTCTTCATTAGCTGGCAATTGGACGGAACGATCTTCGAACTGGGAATAAAGCCCGCTCCGGATAAACCAACGAACGATATTGGCCGCGTTTCGTCGAGGATCTCGCGCGCTTCGTTAATCGGAAATAATTACAAGAGACCTGCGCGTTTCGACCAGCGACCGGAGTCTGTCCTTTAATTCCATTTAATCGCGGTCGCTCGCGAAAATTCGAATTATCGCGGCGGCCTCGTTTCTCAATTATTCAGCGTCCCCGAATACATGTCGAGCGTCGGTGATAATTGCATGACCACGGTGACGAAATGCAGGTGTCCGAATAATTCGAAATAATTCGGAAAGGGTTCGTGGACTCGCGATTTCGACCGCAAGATGGAATTTCTGAAAAGCCAGAAATTGCTTATTAAACAGCAGCGATAGAATTTGTATAACAGTTTCTTCTTTTCTTTTTTTTTTTCACAGCACAGATATTTGTTTTCATTTTTCGTCGGATTCGAGAGATCTCGCACGGCGAGATTACACTCAGAAGCACGATAAAATGATAGAGAGAGGGTGGTTGAGATTTCTTCGAAATTAACCAAGCATTTTACGGGTCGGTGGGTTCGCTCGAGTGGCACCGTAAATCAACACCCGGGAACGCATTTTCTCGGGGCTTAATGGGCGAGGAAAATTCGTCGGTTTTTCCGTGTCGCAGGCCCGCGTAAATCACCGAATCACGTCACCGGGATCGCACGTTCGTCGCAGGTTACGTTCCTCGACGACGCGGACGCGTTCACGACGCAGCACCTGCTGTCGGTATAAAAATAATCACGGCGAACGAGCATAGTCGTAGAGCTTCGTTTTACGATCGTGATCTTCGGTCCGTAATTTTGAAACAGCCTGCGCGGTATTCGTCTGTTCTATTCTCTCCGTTTTCCTCGTCAACGAGCCTCGACGTTTATTCGTCGATACGAGAAGGCAGTGAAATAAATACTAGTCGACGTTTAAACATTTTGATAGACCTGTATTCACTGGAGAATCGATAAAGCAACCTGAATGGGAGCACCAGCACCGAGGTGAATCTATACAGGTTTGTGTAAAATTACGCAGACAGTCTTAAAAGTAAGACTGTGAAACGTGTTCGGGAGACCAAGAACTTTCAACTAAACTTTTATGGAAGAGAATGTTTTAAATCTCGTCGTTCACATCCGTATCTTGGACCGTGAACTCTCGCGTTCCCATGGTTGCCATAAAATTCTGCGCACCACGGGGAACGCGTTAATATCGAAATTACGAGGATAAAAGTAACGCTGATTCGTATAAACGGGGTCAGGGGGTGGGAATGGCTCTAATAAACTGTGCCGCCACCACGGTCGAATCGAAGTTATTTATGGAGAGATGCGCGTCGATCGAGCGACCCGCTTAATTGGCATTAATTAAGTAGAGATCGTAAATCGCAGAACTGTCTGAAACGTCCGAGGCACAACAGGTTACGCGACCGGCCGACACTTTTCCACCGTTGCCTGCTACGTTTCGCGAAACGAAGACAAATGGTCGGTGAATCGTCTCGGTGACCGGCTTTTCTTTTCTTCCTTTACCTTTCTATCCCTTTTCTTTTGCTCGTTCTCGCCGTTCGTTATTCCTCGTCGCCCTTTAAAGAAACTGTCTTAACGCTTCGACGATCCACGGCTCCAAGATTCTTTGACGGAAGCCTCTCGTTCGTCGCGCGCTCAACTTTTTCTTCGGTAACGATTTACCAGACAACTTGTTTCTGGAAAATAATTAAACGTTGTATCGTTTCGATTTCTTCCCGCAAACACGTATGCAATTCCGACGTTTGGCTCTCATTCGGTTACTCGAAACTTCGAGGATCGTAGACGGTATTGTGCGTTGCAAGAGTAACGAGCAGCAAGATGTATGTACTTTTTAGAACTCCACGAATCAAGTTTGAATATTTTAGAGGAATTTCGGGACTCGAAATGTCACGAAACTCGAGCAGTAGCTTCTCTGTTAAGACACGAAGATATCCGTACGTATTTCGGAAAACGGGAATACGGTTTGACACGTTCTACGAGACTGGCATACGGAATACGCGAATCGTACATATTATAGTTGCTTCGATCGAAATTTGTCTTCAAAATTTTACCTTCTTCGCGTATGCATTACCACTTGTCCTGTAATAACGTTCTCTTGAAAAGTAGACTTTTACCGAGGAAAATTTCGCTTCTCCGATACTCAGTTAAGAAGCGAAGGTATGAAAATGGAAATGAAATTCGGTTTTACGCCATGGCGTTTCGATTTTATTCCTCGTTCTTGGATTTCCCGATGTTCGAGGATCCGTTTCACTTTTGTCTCTAGAAGAGAGTTCGACGGTAGATTTCGATCATCGTTTTGAACAAACTAGCATAAGGAAAGCCCGAGAAGTTTGATTAAATAATTCCTCTGGGTATCGAAACAGTGATCGATAACGTCGAATGACTCGTACAACTTTGAGTATAATTTTTCGTTCAGAAAGTTAATCCTGGATAAATGGTATTATATTCTGAAGTATCTCCATCTACTTTACGATTCTTACGTTATTTTCTTTGAGATTGAGCTTCACTCGCAGTCTGTGCGTGGGCACAGTTTTTCGACTTTACGGAGACAGATCTTTCATTAAGTCGAGGAACAATATTANAAAATTTTACCTTCTTCGCGTATGCATTACCACTTGTCCTGTAATAACGTTCTCTTGAAAAGTAGACTTTTACCGAGGAAAATTTCGCTTCTCCGATACTCAGTTAAGAAGCGAAGGTATGAAAATGGAAATGAAATTCGGTTTTACGCCATGGCGTTTCGATTTTATTCCTCGTTCTTGGATTTCCCGATGTTCGAGGATCCGTTTCACTTTTGTCTCTAGAAGAGAGTTCGACGGTAGATTTCGATCATCATTTTGAACAAACTAGCATAAGGAAAGCCCGAGAAGTTTGATTAAATAATTCCTCTGGGTATCGAAACAGTGATCGATGACGTCGAATGACTCGTACAACTTTGAGTATAATTTTTCGTTCAGAAAGTTAATCCTGGATAAATGGTATTATATTCTGAAGTATCTCCATCTACTTTACGATTCTTACGTTATTTTCTTTGAGATTGAGCTTCACTCGCAGTCTGTGCATGGGCACAGTTTTTCGACTTTACGGAGACAGATCTTTCATTAAGTCGAGGAACAATATTACAGCTTCCTCGCGGTAATGGCGATTCAAGCATGGCTATACATATATGGAATTTACATACAACGTTAAAAGTTGACGATCACACGATTTTAAATCCTACTATTTAAAGGTACTTGGCGCAGTTTATTGCACCTATAATTTTATCTTACAGTTACTAAAGCCCTTTCTACGCGACTGCAATTACGAAGCCGCGCTTAATGTTTTAAGTTCTTCTCGCACGAGTCGATTCCGGTTACTTCGTAAAAATATTATCTACGTTTCGAGGGCAATGATCTTTAACCAAGACCAATTTTAAAAAAGCTCAAAAAAGTCTTCTAACGATCCAAGATATTCAAAGACTGAATGTTCTTGGTACACTCGATCAGCCATCGATCCCTAACGAACGAAAGAAAAACTACCTCGATTCGAGGTGGCAAGTTTTCCTAGCGATACTCAGTTCGCTGAAGGTGCCACTTTATCCGCGATCGAACACAAGCGCTGGCACACTCGCGAGTTCGACAGACGTTCATCAGGTCGTTTTCAGATAAACGCGAATGAACAAACCAAAGTAACTCGAGAAGTTTCTGCACCGTTCCTCAACGATTGCGACTACGAGGTCGACGACGACAACGACAACGACGACGACGATGACGACGACGACGATGGTCGGTGGTGGGTAATTTAATCGAGCCGGCGCGGCCGGCCAGCAAAATTGCCATGCCGGAGAAACTTACCGTGACAAAGTGTGTAACTCCTGACGTGCCACACGGCCGTCCTTAATGACTCCCGGCCACGACTAAGTGGGCCGTACCACGATAAATTATGCTCTGCGCTAGAAGGATTTCTATCTAGCGCGCAACCACCGCACCCCATCGCTTCCTCTTTGTCTTCCGTGTGCAACCAGTCTCGTGCTATTGTTCCCTACTTTTACCCACTGACGCTACGCTTCGACCCTCTCGATTTCTCCTCGCGTTCCACCGCGTCGTCTTTGTTCGGCCGAGAAAGTTTTCGACCCGGTCAAGCAAGCTGCTACTGATCCCGTTTGCGACCACGGTGCACCAGGACCCTCGTCGGAGATTTAACTAGCTCCGAGACCGGATCCGAAAAAGTAAGGGTTAGGTTCGCTTTAGGCTACCTCCGCTCCGGGAAATTAGATTTTAATCGGACCCTTTCGTTGCGATTAATCTCTGCCCACCTACGACCAGACGAGCTTCGGCGAATCGGCGTTAATTGAATATTCACCCTTACTTGCCGCTTCCTTCCCAGTTGCGAAGCAAGTATCGCGTTGCGATAATAATCGTCAGCCGATGAAAATGAAGTTCAGGATCGAAACGCTTCGACGTGCCATGCTGTTTACGACTCCGCCAAGCGAATCGATGTATCCAACGATGTCGAACCTGTTCGCAATCGCGGCCGTTTATCGGGAGCGAATTGCCAACGTGGCCTGGCCATTTATCATTTAATAGGATCCCGGTGAGAATCTGATCAAATCAAATTATTGAAAGCGCAGATGAGCGCAAAGGAAATCTCGTTTCATCCGGCGAAATGAACAACCAGATCAAGCGAAAGCAACACTCGTTTAGGCGGCTTAAGCTCGAATTTATTGAAAATTGGTGTCATCCCGACAGCACTCACTGCCGCTACGATTCAGGAACTTTTTGAACGCTTCGACGAAAATTGCTCGATTTCACGCGATTCGCAAAACCATGCGAAAGTTGTAGAAACAGGGATGATTTTTTAGAAGGGATTTTCAGTGATGTTTAAAAATATATTTTCCATGGATTATCAGGAAGACAAGCACGCCTTGATATCGCTGCTTTCCTGTCAATTTCACATGCTCGCGGCGGGTTTCACGCGTCGAAATTGAAGCACCGTCGACGATCTTCCGTGAGAAGGGAGATCAGGTGTCGAATTAAAGCGCGACAACGGAACAACGTTTTCATCGTCCGTCGAGGAAGCGGATGGTAGGGGGTGGGTACGAAGAAGAGGTATTCAAAGCAAGTGCATAAAGCATCGTTGAAAGTGGCGCGGAGAAATGGAGGCAGGGTGTGGAAAAGGTGGGTAAAAAAAGGGGGGAGCAAAAGCGAGAAGCTGAAATCAGCAGGTTGTATCATTTGCAGCGAGCCGTTATTTTGCTCGTAAATTACAACGAGATGCGGAGAAACGTGGAACGATGGTGAAAACGGGGCGATAACGTGGCAAGGATGCCCGCACAACTTCCACCCACGCGTTTTAGAATTTCGAAGGTTGCGTGGAAATATATTCGTTGGTAACTTTCTTGGTTAATGTAGAGTGATAAACGAGAAATATCTTTCCAAAATTTTCAATCAATTTGAACCGATATTTCCTGTTCGTTTCAACTGGTTCAATAGATTGATTTGTTTCTAATATTCCTTCTGTCGTACAAAAAATAAATGATAGAATTTTCGGCGATCTCGAAAAAAAAAAAAAAAACGAATAACGATCGTGCGCAGGAGCTGAACGATGCATGGTTTTGGTCTGGTTGCTGCGTCGTAACTTGCCCTGAATCTATCTACGTGGATTCGATAAGTCGAATCTCGTCACCGTTAAATTAACACCGTAGAGTTATTTCCAATTTGCATGGAATTGCTGTCCGGCATGGTCGGAGAACGTTACGATCGTTGCCTATGGGCGTGGTACATTTTTTTTGGCGATTCGCGCAGAAAAATCGCATGGTTGCATCAGTGTAGGGTTTATTGTAACCAATTACTGATACGGTTTGCATTTATAATCCAAATACCGATAAATGGCGGCCCACTCGATTTCACGAGAGTTTCTCCGTTTAATCCGACGTTCTGTTATCGCGTGTTCGTCGATACCAATTTGTCTTGCTGTTTTTTTTTCCTATCTCGATTCTGTTTCGTATCTATCGTACCTATAGGCGTATGTATCGATATTTATTATATACAAATACATATACAATATATGTACGTGTAAAGTTAGTATTAATGCGACTGCAGTGATCTCATTTAAATCTGTTTTATAAAAAAAGTCCCGTTTACTTTGATACGAAAATTTAATCCGATAAACGTAATGGAAGAGGGAATCTTGTTATAGATAGAAACACGGCGCGCCGCATGAAAAGGGAAAGAAAAAGGGGGCGTTGAATCGGAAGGTGAAAGGCAACCGCATTAATCACCGTCTTCGTTACCTGCGTAAAGTTTAGAGATGGCTTGACAAACGAAGCAACCTACTTATTTTTTTTTCCTCTTTCAATCGACGTCGCTTGTTTGACAGTGTAGTCGAGAAGTTGCCGTTTTCTTTGATTCCTTATTAAAATTATCGAGTAGCAGTTACGTAACGCGTTCAAGAAATAAAGAACAAGGAAGTTGGAAGGGAAAGGCAAAGAAAACAGTGGAAAATTCTTTTACGATACTTTTGCTCGTCTTTCCGTGAAACTTTTTAAACCGGTAGCTTTCTCTTTTTCCACCGTTCTCAACTTTTTTCATCGTGACCAGGATGTAACGCGAGCGTGAACGAGTGCAGGCCAGAGTAATCTAGCATCGGTCGTAAAGTCTCGTTCGTAGAATTATCGCGACGCATTTTTTCCACACATGAAAAAGAATATATTGTATTTTCTCGGGCGTTTCTGGCTAGTTTATTGGCCGCATAATACCCGGCTCTGCTGAATTATTCACCCCCGGAACTGCCATGGTATTGATTCAAATAACTTTGAACTTTACATCGTGGCAACTACTACCATCGACCTGGTTGTGGCTATGCGCTTCTTCTGAAAATATTTCAACCTGTTCATAGTTTCGAACACGGTTACCTAACGGGAGTAACGGTGTTAAATAATTCCGCAATTTCTATCGAACAATGTCTCGTTCGTAAAATTGAGCGATTAATGGAGTAAATATTCAAGTTGGACGATCTATTTTTGACGAAGAACGCTTCTATAAAATATCGAGGCTGAGATTGTCTGTCTTCCTAAAAGTCTTCGGTTTCTCGAGACAATTGAACTTTCAACCCTGTTCGATAATACTCGTTGCAACAATCGAAATCGCGTTACAACTCTCTGCGACGATGGGAAAAAGAGACTTGAACGGAGGAAGGAAACTCGATGGTCCGTGATACGCTTTGGTGGAGCTCTGTGAACGGTCTCAGAGAGAGAGAGAGAGAGAGAGAGAGAGACGCAGGTATTTAAAGGCGAAACGGTATTGCGAAGCGGAGACGCGGTCACCACTGTGGGGGTGGCACTACCGCTTTGTGGCGGAAGTGTTTGTTATGCAGTCACGGTGTCGCACTTCAGAACAGTTAAATTAAATGACCGTTCAGTGTAGTCGTCGAAACAAAGAGATTCTTGCCAGGTTCCGCGCGATGCTTCTTGCAGTCGAGAGTCTCGCGATAGAATTGACTGCGAGCAAGTTCGAGGGTAACTTTGTTTCAGAGCGACGAGTAAAATAGCCTTTGTTGTCTCAAAGTGACTGATAAGCGTTTTAACCGGGCTACAATGGCCGAAATGAATGGATGCATTTTAGAAACGTAACATCGATGAATGGTCACCAAGGGGGATAGAGTTCTATCGGTAATTTACAAGAATTGCGCTAACAAAGTTTCTTAGAAACTGGAAGTTGATTCACCCGAGAACTTGCAACTTCCAAGGATTTTTTTTTCTTTTTTGGGGTTAGAGGTGAGGCTGGTGGCAAAGTGGAGCAAAGTTTTGAAAATTCTACTTCGATGCGTGATTTGTATATAAAAGATTGGGAAAAGAAAAGGAACGGTATCCATTCTCTTCGAATGACCGGAGTGGAACGATTAACGGAGCGCCTGACTAGAGTTTGTACGCATAGTTCTCGTTCCCTAACATATTGTAAATGTTTTGCGATCGTCGACATTTTTTAAACGATACTTTCATATGTTATTTCATTTCCTGTATTAGGTTTAAACGAAAAAAATTCATTTTAGACGCGTAAGTTATGCTACGAGAAACCGAATCAGATAACGATACAGAATCGGTATGCAGTTCCGGATAGCTGGATCCATCGAATGACTTCTGGCGCTGGAACAATTGGCCGGAATCCTTGAAAAAGCAATCGCGTCCGTGGAGATAGCGCAATCTCGATAAACACGAATATATTTTCTTGTTCTCGGAATAGTTCAGAAAACAATTTCATTTCCGAGAATTTTGCTATCCGATTGTGGAGATGAATAAGTGCTTTCACGGGACACGTTATTCCATTAAACTTGATAACGAGTTCTTTATATAAAAATAAGTCTGTTAAACCAATTTTACCGAGGAGTCCCCGCGTTGCGTAAATGATTTTCCTCGAGCTAACTCACAGTTTTCCCTGGATTACCAGGACAAACGAAACAAAAGTGTGCCTCGAGACGTTTTTTTGCTCGAAAAACAAATTTAATTTAAAAATACGAGAAAATATCCCTTACTGTTTTAGCGCTTTTCAACTTTAACGTGGTTGACACGTAGATTAACGCGTTGAGCGCAAAATAATTTGTAATTGTTGCAACGTTTAAGGCGCTAAGCGAACTGGTCCATGCAAAACTCAACATTCCCAAAAATTGAACGATCCTCCGTGTTCATCCTTGCAAATGAAGCACGATATAAAGTACAAAGGGTTACGATAGACCCGTTACTGGTCACGGTGAAGCGTTACGTGCACCTAAGATCGACGATTTCCAGTGGAGTTGCTCGTAAACTTTTTATCGTGCCGTGACCGCGCTTTATCTCGACTTATACCACCGTAATTTTTCATTAGGCTCTGCACCGACCGCTTTGAGGGAGCGTCCCTTGTGATAACCTGACACGACTCGAGTTTCACCGTAATTACACGAGACACTGTGTAATTTCCGCGTTCTTACGATTGTATCGCGTTACAAGGGTGGTAAAGGGAGCTTCCTCGGTGTAACGATGCGACGTTACGTCGTTGAAGGGAACGCGTTTAGTTCTTGGACCGACCAGCAACGATAACGTTCTCTGTCTCTCAGTTTCTCACAGTTCCATTATTCTTTGAGGAATTGTGCGGCCAATGGTTCACGCTGTTCACAGCTTGAAAAAAATGGTAACACTCGTGTGTCCGTAATCCGAGGCGCGTCGTTTGAAACACGACCGTTTGCTACGTTTCGGTGGCAATGATTTCGCGTTATAAAGCGTTGCATCGCTGAATTTGATAACGTTAAAATGTTTACACTGCCTGCTCTTTTGAACGAATCATTCTGCGGCTGTATATCGTCTTACGCGCAACTGTTAGACACTGGAAGGTACACGAAATTTTTATACGAATTTTTGTTTCGCGTCACCGTACCGCGCTTTATCCTTCCATGCTTTGATATCCGAGTGAGTCGTTAAAAAATAAAAATACACAAAAAATAATTTACACGTTTCAAAAGGATACCGTCGTCGAAACGACTCCAATACGCGAGTAGATCGGAATAGTAAGAAAAACCCTGACCCAGTGATATATAACGTGACTGGTCTGAAATCGATAGCGTTACGTTTCATCCCCTGTCCGGTGGACGAATCGATCCACGCCGAACTTATATTTTTTCACGATCCACAGCCTTATTTTTTTCCAACTGTGGGAAGAGACCGTGGATCTTCCGTCCCAACGTCGAACATATCGCAGCTTGACGTTTCGTGTGTCGGTGGAATCTCACGGAATACTAGGAATAATTCTCGAATGATGTATCGGCCGTAGCCCGCCGGCAAATATGCCACGTTCCACGTCAGTGAATTTATTTTTATTCGCGGCACGTAGCCTGGAATGGAACGTGAAATAGTAGACAGTCCAAATAAGACTCTTTTACATGACTCGCGATACACCGGACCTAGTTATTTCACGAGCGCGTCTCGCGATAGAAGATCGACCGAGGAGTTTCTAGTATTTACTTGTTTCTTATACCGCACGGTATAAAACTTGATGCAGGCTATCAGAAACCATTGTTCCACAGTTTTCCTTTATACCACCGTCGATAGTTGCGTATTCCCATCGCGTTCTTTTTCTCTTACGAACTTGGATACGAGTATTTCCCTATTTTGTATTGGAAGACACGATTTCGGGAAAGAAACCAAAGGCAGAAAGAGATAAAAAGGCAGGGATTGTTCGTGTTATTATCGTTTAAGGATCACCGAAGAGGACCATTGGCGATGTTTTCGATGCAGCGTACAAGCGGTAAAGAAACCGGCCGATTCAGCCGTGTCGTTAATGTATTTAAGATCGCATCGATACGACGATTCGCTCGGAGGCATTAAATATATCGCGGTATAATCTGAATATGATAGTATAACCCCCTGACATTTGTATTCCGCGCGGTGGTTTCCTCTCTACGCCGTACGTGTTTCATCGTAGTCACTCTTCCCCCTTTTCTATCTTTCTTTTTCCTCTTCGAACCGTGTCTCGTTCTTGGTTTCTACGTTCTACACCCTGCGACGAATAATCTCGAGATAGCGTTCATATTTCGGAGACCGTAACATGTACACGCTCCTAGCCCCTCTTTCGGAGCTAATCTCTGCTGAAAACTTTGGATTTCTTCATTAAATTATTACTGCTCCGGGCTAAGAGAGGTACTCAAAGTCACATCTTGCGTCGAGAGGTTTGTTTCATCAAACTTTGATACACCTTCAATATTGTACCAATGTTATTCCAATCCTGCTTCCTTCGGACCAGTATTTTTGTTTTAACTTAAACGTTGTCACGCGGTAACAACTTTATTAAAAGGGATAAACTTGAAAGTTGGAGCTTGAGTCTTTCCGTGTTGTTAGGATTTATACACCAAGGTTTTCGAGAACATCTCATCACGGTAGGAAACGTCGATGTCGCGATGCTCTGCGCGCTGCATACATATGTATGTACGTGGTTTGTGGAAACGATACTCGCGATTCCTAAGAATGTTTATTTTTGAAGTCGTGAATATTCTCAGAATAGCCAGAAGAACGGAGAAACGTGGAAACATCGGGTCCTGGGGACTTAAGTCAGACTTTTCTTCGTCGCAGCCGAGGGATCTCCTTTAAAGCACGAAGAGACCTCGATTCAACCCTTTGACTTTGCCGTGGATACCATTCATACGCGGATTCGCGAGGAAAGCTTATGTTATCGTACCATTTATACGAGCTCCGCAGAAAAATAGAGGATATTCGTGTACATCGATTTCCGAATACAAATCCTGTATTTTTCCCTTTTCGGCAACAAACAGGAATCCGTTGTGCGTTGCAGCGCTGGCCGCTCGTTTCGTTTCTTTCAAATTCTTCGAATGTTTTGCATCTGTATGAAAAATACCTTCTCTTTCTTTTATTTTACGTATTTATGTTGTTTGCAGAAAAATGTTTATCCAATTTGAGTCGAGAATTCGAGGTCGAGATTACGTTACATCGATATTGTTCAAACTGAGAATTCTTTTTCAAAGATTTCAGCATTATCGCTGGAAATATCGTTGGTGCCACGTATGTTTCTATTACAACGATAAGCATAGAAAGATGGAGAAACGTTCGTATAAAGTTTTGCCACGTAGAACGTGGTACGTAGACCACGTAGACTAAATTTTATTTCTAACGGGAATCGGAATGCACGCGTTTCACGATGACTGTTTGATTTACAAACTCATTCCATTGTTTTGTCCATCGATGTAATAGCCAGACATATTGTACATTGTAAGATGTATGTTACTGAAATTTATCGGTGATTTGTTAATTATGGTAGTTGTCAGGTTGGTTTGCGATTAATTTTCCTAACGAGCGAGTCTGAAATTTGTCGTTGGAAATTCTGAATTGTTGTAAGCACAGTTGTTGCTGGTTTCGTCATTTCAAAGGATCGAATCGCAGAACGTACCGTGTGTAGAACTTCTGTTTGCCCGTCAAATTGAGAGTGGATGCTTCTTCGTAACAACGTAACGTTCGTATTCCTAGATTTCCAGTCTGCATTTCCATAATTCCGTTTTTGCGTCAGCGTGTGTACGCGCGGTTGAGAATTTTCCATTTTTACGCATTAGCAATCCGAAATTTTACAAGTTTCCACCGCATCTCTACCTAAATTTTAGGGAACTTTGAAAATCACGTCGGTTGATTTACACAGTACTAAAAGTTCACCTCGACTCCGTTTCGCGTTTTACTCACCGAACGAAAGTTTGTTTCCAAGTATCAATTTATTCCTTCTATTTACCCAGCAGACGTAAATACGATAAAACAAGGGGAATAGGATAGTGGATACTTACAATTGGACGAGGCTGCCTGCTAAATCAGCGAGACGTTATTTTCGTCTCTCTGTGCCCTGATTTTTCATTTTCTTTTCAATGCTGTGAAAACTTTTGCAACAGCATTGTATTCAAACGACGATTCGTTCGACAAGAAAAGAGTCGCAAGAATTTATGTCGAATGCCTGCGAGAGATGGTTGGTCGTTCGTTTCACGGGAAACCGTACGACACTAGCGGATACTAAAAATATAAACCGATTTCGCTTCTCCGCTCGTAGAAATCGCGAGAATATTTCCTGTCCACCGGCAATAACGCGGACGATCGGTTTCCGAAACAAATAGAGCGGCTTGCAACGATCGATCGCAAGGAACTTTAAAAGTTTCAAAGCCGCCAGATTGATTCAAATCGTTTCGAAGCCCCGCGATCGAACCTGAAAGGTCGAAGATTGACGAGGTCCCGATTTATTAGAATCGGACAGACGACTGTTATTTCATTTCTTTCCTAGATACACGGAAACGCTTTTTCTTTAATATTACCCGGTACTCAAGTTTGTCTTTCTCTGTAAAAATTTTAGCGAAATTGCGTGGCGATGTTTTTAAAATCGAAACAGTTTACCATGTAGAAAATTAAAGTGTCTCCATTTTTTTGATGCGAGAAAGCTCAAGCTATTTCTCCCAACGAATTAAAATAACGCCAATGATACTTTACCAAGCCGAACAAGCTGAAAATATAAAATTGGAATGAAATAAAGCGAGTGGTGAAAAAACATTGCGTGAAAGGGATAATTTAATTACTCTTGCAGAGGTGAAAGCCAAGAAAGAAAACTGTAGAAGAGCTTTATTACTATCGCGCACACGCGTGTGATACGCGTTTATAAATTTTCGCTGCATGGTTTTTAGCGCGATTATCGATCCTCTCGGCTCGTTTTACTGTTCGTCACTTTAGTGCTTCAGTTCCGTTTAATTATTTCGGAATATCAAATTTGTAACATGCAATATTACAATCTTTCATCCATCGATTCTATTTCGTATACAATTTTCTATCAGCTTTATCCAAGAACTTGCCAAAGAATAAAGAAGATAAAGATTGATAGGCAATAAAAGATGAATTTTTATGGAATCGTTCCATTCCTCAGTGCAATGAAGCGTGAAGAATGCGCTTGCNTTGATACGCGTTTATAAATTTTCGCTCCATGGTTTTTAGCGCGATTATCGACCCTCTCGGCTCGTTTTACTGTTCGTCACTTTAGTGCTTCAGTTCCGTTTAATTATTTCGGAATNTGGTGAAAAAACATTGCGTGAAAGGGATAATTTAATTACTCTTGCAGAGGTGAAAGCCAAGAAAGAAAACTGTAGAAGAGCTTTATTACTATCGCGCACACGCGTGTGATACGCGTTTATAAATTTTCGCTGCATGGTTTTTAGCGCGATTATCGATCCTCTCGGCTCGTTTTACTGTTCGTCACTTTAGTGCTTCAGTTCCGTTTAATTATTTCGGAATATCAAATTTGTAACATGCAATATTACAATCTTTCATCCATCGATTCTATTTCGTATACAATTTTCTATCAGCTTTATCCAAGAACTTGCCAAAGAATAAAGAAGATAAAGATTGATAGGCAATAAAAGATGAATTTTTATGGAATCGTTCCATTCCTCAGTGCAATGAAGCGTGAAGAATGCGCTTGCCAAGGGTCGGTGTTGTCCGAGCATGGATGCAATCTGGCAATGAGCCACCGGCTGCCAAATTATCCGATAATTCGGGCCGCCCCCTCGTTCCGGTCACGTTTGATAGCATCTTTAACAGACTTTACAGAGCTTTGGTACTTTGGTAGCTCTTCTGCGAGCGGACCAGCATCGTTACATCTGGAATTTTTGCTTTATTGGCTCGACTGGTTTGTCCGAGAGTGTTCGTAATGCAGAGTGTCAGCTCGATCTGCTCGGTAGGTCCAGTTGCTCGGAACTTTATTCGCTAGAGGGTAAACAGAAATTTGTCAAAGGGACTCGAGGGTAAAACGGTTCTGTGGCATGCTAAGGAAACACAGAAATTTCATTAGGAGCGATTATTTTTAATATAGATTTTAATATCAAGACGTACGCATCGATGGATGAAATTTAATTAAACTTCTCAACGTTCAGCGGGTGATTTTGATGTTAAAAAGACGCTGCGCAACCAGTAGAGGCAAAATATTAATTAGTTTGCCCGAACCTTTGAACATTTCTAAATATTTTACCTCGACTTCTCGTGCCATCATGTTGACGTTTTCACAGACACGATGCGTTCGCAGGAAACGCGAGAAAATAGCCGAGGAGTGAATTTTTCGTTCGCGTTTTCCCTTTTAGGGCTCGCAACGAGCAGGAAGCATGAAAATTAGCGTGCCGTATAGAAATCTTCTCGCACAATGACGAGGACACAAAAGAAGAGGCGTTTGTTCTTTTTTCGCAGCCTCGAAGAAGAACGATAAAGAGAAAGATTCCGTATGATTCTCTGCTCAGTTTCTTGTCCCCGTGTTTTTCGAGCTTTATACCCCGCATCGCAAATAAATAATGCATGAATGTCTTCCTACCACCCGAACTGTCTAACTTTATCCCGACAGCCAAAGAAATTCTGATGAAGCTGAAAAAAAAAATATATATATATACATTTATATATATATCTCACGCTCCATCTTTCGTTTGATTAAAAAAAAAAAAGAAAGATCAGCTTTTTAATAATTCTCCAAGCCCTTTACGAGGTTCGTGACGCGTTGCTTTTCGCAATGCGAATTTCAATATTTATTTCGCGTATTATCGAGATTTGTTATGCGCGTTAATGAAATAAAGGAAACATTAATTAACGTGTTTCATGTTCAAGCACACGGATTTAATTATCAATTATTATTTTCCAACGATTGCGTTTTCGGTATTTGGAGGCGTCGAAATTTCACATTTAACGGTTCAAAAATATCGATATCGATTTTCAAACGAAAGATGCTGACTTCGGAAAAGAACCGTATTTCCGTTCTCTAAAAAGTTTCTTTTTTCTCGTTAGAAACGAGCGATTTCTTCTTCCTAGGATAGAATTTCTTTCGTTTACCCTAATTCGAGTTCGTTTCCAGATTGTTTCAGTATCGCAATTCGTTTTGGAGTCGTAGTTTGTTCGTGGTCAACCCAGCAGGATATATTTTCGTCCGAATTTATCGAAGGTATCCCCCTTCCTATAGGTCTACTCGATTGTTCGTGCACCGAATTACTGGAAATCGTTGCCAAGATCTAACCCCAGTTTCCCCACAGAACATCGTTCCTTCCTTTCTTTTCTAATTGGCTCTTTGATCTTACAACGTTCGGAAGGTTGCTCACATTTGTTTTTTTTTTTTTTTACCAGTGGTTAGCGCGGTTCGTTAGTTTCGCTTTGATTGTTTCTCAATTTTTAGCACTGTGTACTTTCTATTGTAACGTTTCGAGGATAAAGACGGAATTTTCCAATGCTACTCCTTTGTGTACGTTTTTTTTGAAAGTATTTGTCTCGGGACAAAAGGATTGATTTCGCTTCTGCGAAAGGAGGGAAAGAACAGCGAAGAGATTTCATTCAAATATCAACGAGGATCAACTATTTGAGAAGCGGATCGAAGTCGCGAAAGGGCTTTATATCTTCTTAGGCGAACGTCTGCCCTGACGTTAGGGGACTTATCGCGATCGACTTGCAGCTGGAGCGTACGCGGTGCTGAAGCAGCTTCGATACGTTCGCATCGGTAACGTGTAACGAGTTTCGAAGCTGTCTCGCTTTCCCGAAACAATTATTAGTTAACTGTCAGTCGCAGTGTTCGATAGTCGTGTAGAAAACACTTTACCCCTTCGGATTCTCTTTTTATATTTTCATTTCTGTTTTCCGATGACACCTTTTTTGTTTTCTTCGCTTTTGTACTTCACCATCACCCATTGTTGATTCGTTTTTCTTCTTTTT
The DNA here is from genome assembly GCA_019453375.1 of Ctenoplectra terminalis. Lineage (NCBI taxonomy): Eukaryota > Metazoa > Arthropoda > Insecta > Hymenoptera > Apidae > Ctenoplectra > Ctenoplectra terminalis. Next base: position 357,602 of record SMSQ01023600.1, read on the forward strand.
TCTTCCTTTTTTTCTCTTTTTTCTTCCTGTTTCTTCGACGTCCACTCGAATAGTCCTCTTTATTCTTACCGACCCCGTTTNTTGATTGTTTCTCAATTTTTAGCACTGTGTACTTTCTATTGTAACGTTTCGAGGATAAAGACGGAATTTTCCAATGCTACTCCTTTGTGTACGTTCTTTTTGAAAGTATTTGTCTCGGGACAAAAGGATTGATTTCGCTTCTGCGAAAGGAGGGAAAGAACAGCGAAGAGATTTCATTCAAATATCAACGAGGATCAACTATTTGAGAAGCGGATCGAAGTCGCGAAAGGGCTTTATATCTTCTTAGGCGAACGTCTGCCCTGACGTTAGGGGACTTATCGCGATCGACTTGCAGCTGGAGCGTACGCGGTGCTGAAGCAGCTTCGATACGTTCGCATCGGTAACGTGTAACGAGTTTCGAAGCTGTCTCGCTTTCCCGAAACAATTATTAGTTAACTGTCAGTCGCAGTGTTCGATAGTCGTGTAGAAAACACTTTACCCCTTCGGATTCTCTTTTTATATTTTCATTTCTGTTTTCCGATGACACCTTTTTTGTTTTCTTCGCTTTTGTACTTCACCATCACCCATTGTTGATTCGTTTTTCTTCTTTTTTCTTCCTTTTTTTCTCTTTTTTCTTCCTGTTTCTTCGACGTCCACTCGAATAGTCCTCTTTATTCTTACCGACCCCGTTTGTATAACCACGTTGCTCTATTTCTTCGTTTCGACAGCGCTTCGTGTTTCTACCCGGCCACTCTTCTACGCGTCGGACTTGATGTCTCTCGATCCTTCTACATTCACCCGCATCCATTCCTCTACCTGCCTCTGTCTCCTTGCCGTCTTTCCTTTCTCCATTCGAAGTCTCTCTATTTTCACGTCTCTTTTCTTCCATTCTTCCAACAATACCCCTTCGATCCTCCGACTTTCCAATGAACACGCCACACCGGCGAACAACAACCTCTTTTCTACGACTTCTCCCTAGCTCTGTTGTCTCTCGCACGAATGGATTGACGCGTGAACGGTTAAACGGGCCAAAAATTGATTTCCAGTTTGTAGCAGAATTTCGTCATTAAGCATTCCCGGCTGGTCCACCGAAACTGGATTACGCGCCAGCCTCGGACCACCAATTTTCGCGCAAATGGCGAGCAGATTGAAACGTGGTAGAGCCACTCGATAACGTTACTCCCCGTGCTCCCTTTTTTCCACCAATTCTATTTTAATCTCGCCTATTGCGCGACTTTCATTCGATACAGTCCTTTAACCTAACTCCATTGTTCAACTTCCGGTGAATTTTCCGCTATGCGCGTGCACGGAACAGGCGGTAGCGTTAAACAATCGGTTTCGAATGCAGTAGTCATTTCTGGTCGACGAAACGCATTATACGAGAGGAATGGTCAATTAAATGCGAATAACGCAGCTGTTTCTAATCAAAAGATAGACGACAATGCAGCTTGATTCATGGCTGATGGTCAATTCACAGTCACGTCACGAGATAATCACGTTTCAAACGTAGCTTAATACTCTTCGAACGAATCATTGATTCGGCGTTCGTGTTTCAGCATCGAACACGCAACTGTATACTAGCAGGTGGCGGCGACAAGGTCGAAACGCGATTGGATCGTTGATGAAAATCAAACTACGAGTTTGTTCATCTTAAGACTGGTACAGCGCTAGATCGATCGTGGTTTTCGTTTCGTCCGATCGTATTTGGCAGTTGTTAAATAGGCTAATACGTATCAGGTTCTGGTGTTTCAGACATTTTAGGTTTCCTTGGAACAATGCACCGAACTTTGATCGTTGCGTTGTTATCGTTTCATTATTGCCACGTCTGTTCCATTTCAGGCTGCGATCAAATATATTGCGTTTATCGTCTCGTTTGAATTATATTTCGGTAAAATTGAATTTATTTGAAGAAAGTTGCTATCAAGATTACGAGATCAGAATTATGAAAGCCCACCGTCGCTTAAATCTCATGGAGTTTACGACGTAAACTGTAGACCACTGCTTTTAAATTTTAGATATTGAACTGGAGCAGCGCGATCCCGAATCTTAGCCGTTTCGTCTTGACTCGTTGTTAGTTGTTCGTAGTATTTCATTCGTACATACTTACCGGTGATTTATTCACCGCGGAGAACGAACTAATATCGGCAACCGCGATGTTTCCGTGACAGAAAGTTAATATAGCCGTTGTATACGGTACCGAGGAACAACTAACTTGTGCAGTATCGCGGTGCTATATTATTCCGCGGAGCATGCACTAAAGATTGGCTTTTATGAGCGAGTATTTAGCCTTCAACCGTATAACCTGCAGGCAGATTTTCACGAACCACGGAACTTTATTATTGCTCGTCCGCAGTTATCGATGATCGCCAGTGTGATGCATGTCTACGTACGACTTGGCAAATCGACCGAAGAAAACATAGAATTAATGAGATTTCGTCCAAAGAATACGACTCTTTTATCGATATTAACGCGTTATTCTCGAGACATAAATATTTGAACCGCGAGACGAGTAAAGATTGATCTTGGGTCAAGCTTTTCGACTATTTTCTCCGACACGAATAGAGTCTTCTAGCCAGATAGAATTATCGGTAATAAACGAAAGCGTCGAATTGCACGAAAAAGCGGAATCGGTGGAAATCGGTGGAAATCGGTGGATATCGGTGGATATCGGTTGAAATCGGTGGAAATCGGCGCGATCTGTATTTAAATTTTACGGTGGAACGACGGGGTAAATTTTTACGGGCGATAACAGTGAACGCAGGCAGATCCTTATTGCCTATTCGGTCGTAGGTAGCGGGAATAGACGAACCGTTGGCTCGCATCCAATCCAACGGTCACCACTTTAGCGTACCCTATCCTTTCCTTCGTTCTTTTCTTTTTCAAACTATACGGTCTAATTCTGTCGCGATAAATAGTCTTTTTTGACAAACCTTCGCAACGTTGCGTTTAGTCGCGACTTTAAATTCTACATTTGTTTAAAGCCGCAGACGTCGATCTGCGAGGCAGCAGAGCTGCTTTCCCAGCAACATCGGGTTGCGCGGTAAAAAGACTAATAAAGCCAGTTTTTGCGGCACAGCAATAAAGGCCGTAACGAAAGAACGGTACCGAAACTTTCCGATCGTTTCGCGTCGATACGTTTCTCCTAGTTGCATCGAATTTGATACTCGGAACACAGAATAAATCTCCACGTCCACAGCGTCGAGTTCTTGCGAAGTCTCTCCTCGACGTGGACGCCATATTTTTCCCTCGATCCACCGCTCTGGTCTCGACTCTGGCCATTCACCCTTAATCACGCCCCCGAAATGATATTCCGGTTTTTGTATCGGCGTCGTTCTGTCTTGTTCCAACACGCGATCGTTATATTTAACGAGGACCAAAGTTTTCGCGGCTCGTGGTTCGGGCTCATGAATATGGAACTTACGAATTTCTTCTGTGTTCCATCGTTCTCTTACCGCTTTAATTTTAACCCTACCTATATCCGTGCGCGGTCGTTATTTTCATGGTTGAACCACGGGCTTGTTTCTCGCACGTTTTGTTCATTATTTTCGGCCTCAAATAATGGACGCCGAAACCCTTCGGAGCGTTTTACGGTCTGCCACGGAGCGTAAAATCGATGGAACGGTGAACTATACAGGGCACTGTTGGATCGGTACAAAAGCAAAAATGATGTTGGAAGGTAGCGCTCGACGAGGAATTTGAAAATCGTGTTCCGTGTTTGCGGTGTACTCGAAACAGCGATACGTTCGCATATAAATATTCGAGTCGCGATGGATCTGAAACGGCTATTAACCGATATTTAATATCGTGCAGCGTTGAAATACCTTTTGTTCGAGTAACATTCAACCTTTTGTTAGCGTGCACGTTGTAAGAGATATTACAAATTTCGTATTAAAATTCCTGGAAGGGTCTGTCGTTTCGAAGCGCTTCGAAGCGTTTAGAACGTGTAAATTTGCATCAAAGGTATGATAGAATGGTCGGCAAAATTTCGAGTGGTGCGCGGGTTAATCTGAAACAATTCGATGAGCCATTTAATATTTAAACGCACGGAAAACAATTTTCAGAGAGTACAGTGGCAGTGACGGAGGCGGGGTTGGAGTTGGAAGCCGTGTTACATACGGGCTAATAAAGCTCGCGGTGTCTAGCGGTTAGACCGCGTCCCCAATTAGCGAACTCTGTTCTCCGACGGGTTAAGTCGGCCAGTTAATTTGACTTTGGAAGTTTCAGCGATTTGCTCGCCAGGATCGAGGCTACTTTCGAATTTCCGCCAAGTATTTCACGAATTGCCGGCAAACTTCTTTCGAACACCGTGCTCTCAACTTCCGAGTAACACCAGAGACTCGGCCCTATTAATAATCGTAACAGTTGTAACGATGGAATAATTAAAACGATAAAACGAGAACAACGGTGAGAATAAAGTATTAGAACCACTGATAAACCATTGAAATGCAACTCTAGAATTATGATTTGCGTTGTGAATAATTCATTACGATATCCGTAATAGCACCAGAGATGTTGCGCAAAGAGACGTCGAAGAAGATCGCGTCGTACCGCTGACAGGAAGAAAAGCCGCAAATAAGTTTGCCGCGAAGGAAAACACGGCCACGGGGAGCCGAGAGCGAAATCGATTATCCAAACGAGCCTCCGATAACAGTCTCTGATCCGTTTATCGCTAGCTCGTCTTTGGCCGGAAGTTACGTGCCTGACGTAATTTCAAAATGTGATTAGAGTGCGCGTCAAGGGAGGATGGAGGCCGCTGTATCGGAGGCCGATAGCAATTAGTCGATCGGTGATTGGCCGAAGACCGGTTGACCGTTGCTCGTCCAGCCTCGTTAAAGCTTTTACCCGGCTGGTAAAAGCTGCGGCGACACGCTCGCGAGAAGAAAAATTACTCGTGACGAACCAGTACAACTATCTTTCTTTCTTTTTTTCTTTTTTCCTTTTTTTCTTTTTTTTTTCTCCACTTTTCTCTTTTCTCGTTTGCGCTATACGTTACCGCCCGCGTTGCAAATAAAGGAGATTTTATTGGTGGCAGGCCGTTTAGTTCGTCCGGATCTTTCTCGAGGGAGGAGTTGTGCGTTTCAGAGTCACCTGTTGCCTCGTCACTCGTGCTCTTATCTTTTCTTATCTACGACCGCCGCGGTAAAGAGTTGAATGGGGAGATAGGAAAGTTGAAGATGTGGAAATTACTTGGTATTTTAGATAAACAAATTCTTTTCGACTGTGCGAGATAGCTTGAAGTATAAGGTACAGAGAGGGAGAGAGAGAGCATTCTTCGTGGAGTTAAGGGATTGCTTGCCAATCAAGATCGTCAATGGGAACTTGATCGTTAACTTTTCCTGAATGGCTCTCCGTCGTGACACGAGGGCTTATCAATTCCAAAGAGTTTCAAAGGAAAGCCCTGAATTGGTCCACTCGGTATTACCTTCTTCAAATTTCCGCTCCGTAGACCGTGTCCGGAAATACTAATTATTGAACCGCTTCAATGGAAATCTATCGAGACAATCGATAATTAATTCGTAATTAATGATAGGACTTGGCTTTTCTAGATGGTTTTCGCTTCTATTTTAGGATCAATTGGTTTTTCGCAATTCGTTGCCTAAAATGACACGAGTTTGTAGCTGAAGAAAATGACGCGTAGCGTAACACGATTGATCGAAAAGAGGCTTTAATCGGTGAAAATTATTCAAGCTTCAACACCGAGCGAAATAACAACGAGTTAAACTCTGTACAGCGCGTCGAAGGCTTGCAGATTTAACGGGTTGCTTATGGGGGGAATGACGTCGCTAACAGGCAATCTCTGTACTGATTAACAGAACGATTGTGTCGGTTGATTGGCGCGGAGTGTATTAGACTGTCGACTGCGCTCGCAAATACGCGTGAGACCGTTTAATGCCATCCCGGCGCACCGGATTGCCGCTTGTTGATTCGAAATGCTTTCAATCGAAGTCACGCCGTTTACGGCCCACGACCCACACGGGACCGAATCGTCTGTGTTCCCGTTTCCGGCCTGGAACTGGCATCGACGGTGGTAACGATTCGTAGAAGCAGAAATTATCGGATATTCAGTGTCTAGATTATCGAACGTTAGAACCTCGCGGCGAGAGTTTGCGTCTAACTTTGTATAGAGTTCGATTCAAGAGTAACCAATTTCGAAGAAGCAATTATGTCCACGCGGTATACGAATATTTAATCGAATGGTTCACGGTAAATTTTGAAAGCAAAGAAGGGGATACACGCGTACCTATACGAGGGATAAACGTGAAGCGGATAGTGGTAGTCCGGTTGAAAGCTGACGGTGACGCGATCTAAATTCGATTATTATTTCTGTCGCAACATTATTGGCCGCTTAATTTCTAAATGCACGCCGATAATTATTTTCCGATAATGTCACCAGCTCGTATTGGCCCGGCTCGAAGCAATTTAAATAGCAGGCGGGCCGTTGGAGTCGGTTGCGACAAGAAATCCGGGACAGGCTGCTCTCTAAGAGCAACGAAATCGATTACGTAGCTCTGGCAATTTATTACAGCTAATATCGCGACGTGGCACAAAGCAGCCCCAACACGACCGGTTACAGAAGCCATTCAATATCGCTAATAACGTTTCGCCGAGGCTTATCCGATTAAATTCGTGTCTCGCCCTCTTGATTTTCCATTGAAACGCTTCCCTTGTATCGTCATCATAGTGAAACCATCACCGAGTTCCTTTGTTGTCCGAAACGATTTTTCCATGCAAAGAAGATCGCAAGGAAGCTTGGCGATTATAAATTTTTTCCAATTACGTTTTCGCGCATCGATCCGGCCAGCTTTTGTTACCGACACTAGATTCTGGCTAACGAATCGAAACAACTATTTGTGCGAAATTGGAACCGCAAACGTCAAAGGTGTCTCGACAAATACCCTCCGGATGCATACGGATTCGGAATCCAGCGTGGCACGGAGTCGACGTACGTGATCCCTAAATAATTGAAACTCACGGGTTCTCCGGCTAGCTGGAGATCAATAACGGTCGTTGTTTCAGCGTAATACGAGTTTCGTTTCCTCGCACGTACCGTACGGAACTGTACCTTTGCGTCTCTCGATTTGGCATGGCGAAACGACAATTCCTGTTCTATCAGGGAATAGCTGACTTATCGATTAGTTCTCTATGAGTTAAAATTTTTTTTTCTTTTCGGCTGAACGCGATTTTTAAATTTGTATTGGCCAATTGTACAAATACGGACAATAAATAAAGAAAAAGGAGAAAAAAATACAGTTGCCTGCATAAAATGGAAAATAGCGACCCGGGAGAGGGGTAAAATTTACGATGAAATTGCCAGGGGTTAGGACTTGTTTGCAAAGTTCACGGCCGGAAAAACGAGCAGACTCATTTTTCCCCGCGGATACGAATCTAATTACACGGTCGTTGTTTCATTGGATTCAAAGGTGCGGCTCGATTGTCTGTATCAAATAGGTGTTATAATCAAATAATATCCGATAAACTGAATTTGCGGCTGGCCGAAGAAATTCTATTGTGGTATTACATAACGTGGTTTCCAACCGATTGCGGTTTACCGGTACGTGAAGTTAATTATTAAGTCTTCACGGTCCATTTGATCGGATCTTTGCGATCGCTTGGTCGATCGTTCGATACGCGTTTCGCCTTTCGACGAAAGAAATAGCGATTGGAATTCAACGAACGCGCCAATTTTCATCATGGAGAATTATTTCAGCAAAAAACTCCATCAAAAGAACGTCGAAAACATTCGGGATTTATCAACGGGCCTTCCGGTTCGATTATCTCAGCCCGTTGATTCTAATTTCGATCGACGGAACCTGTAGAAAATTACCACGCGTTTCCTCGACGTATTCAAATAACAACGCGCAAATCGAATTTGCGGTTGGCCAAATACGAAGCGCCGCTGGCCGTCGATCCGTTCTGTTTGCCCGTGCACGCCTCGCGTCATCAATTATGGTGTTTATCCAATATCTTCTCGTCGTCCGATAGCCATCAACGTCCACCTGTTCGACCCCATAAAAATTACACACGACCGCCTTTATTTCCACAAGATTCCTCCCGAGATATCGAAACGTATGCAACCAATGGTAGCGTTCTTATAGAATATACGTAGACGAAAGGTTTTAAGAGGCACTAAAACTTCCAATATCGCATGGATCCCTCGCAAACGATGGGCTGATGCAAGCTGTTTACAGCAGGGATGCAAATTGAACGAATCAGTGGAATTTCTGGGAGAATAAATACGTAGGAGTTTACGAGCGACAAGATTTTTCTTTCTTTTTTTTTTTTTTTTTTTTTTTTTTTTTTATTTTTTTTTT
>SMSQ01023600.1:366214-430408 GCA_019453375.1 Ctenoplectra terminalis
TTTTTTTTTATTGCACTTATTTTTCCGTGGATGCTTCAGGGAAAATGTTTCCACGATGAAAATAGTTGTCACTCGTGTCTGGTATTCTCGCATGAATGATACCGAGCGAAATATGAATACTGATGGGAGAATCTTCATATTTAGATGGATATCTTTTAATTACCGTGAAGGATTTTTTTGAAAAAAATTGAGGTAGATAGCCGCGTTTGAATGCACCGGTGAAAGCAACTTTTTCCCTCGTAGAAAAAACTCGTAGATATAATCTTTTTCGCGTTTATCGTGGACCAGATGAACTTTAATATTAATACCGTGGCGGAAACATTCGAAGTCATGCATCAAAACCGTGCAACAAGAGCTTAGCAAACGCATCGTACAGTCATAAACAATCTCTTCCCGAGATATATCCTCTGTCAGCCGCATCTTGCACCCTGAATAAAAGAGCCTCTCCGAAGAACATGATTTATCTACCAATGATTATTTTAACCTTTTTATCCAGCTTTGACGCGTACAAACCACTCGATATTTTAAACGTCGATTTTAAATTTTGAACGAAGCTAAGTTTGACGGTTCTTTGACTCCAAATAAATCGATGGCTGACCTTTTTAACCCGCGCGATTAGACTTGCATAAAATAATATTATTTCGAGCTACGCTTGCGATCCATTAAAGACTGGATAGTTTCGTAGCGTTAGTTAGCAGCTGTATTATTCGGACGGAGGATCGTCAGGTGTCGGCCTTTGACATCGGTCTAATTAACGATTATCGATTCGACGGGACGGAAGTGTTTCTAATTAATTCGCAGCTCCACCTTTGTAATCATTGACACGTTCCAGTGATTGCACGAAGGAACTAGTCGGTGGTCTTTCGTCTAGAAATCGATTCGTGTTTTTTGCCCGATCATCTCTAACGAAGCAATCGATACTTCAATGTCGGGGCGCGATACATTTTTCATGAGCAATCGAGAATAATTTTAAACTTTTCCAAAGTGCAACGAATCTTTAAAATTGCAAATTCTTTCGGCCAGGTTGACGTTTGATAGGACAAACTTTTCGAAAAGGTGAAATTTTTTAGAGCGCTCCATCGATCTTCCCAATTTGATATCAGATTAGCTGAAAACGGACAGGAAAAGTAAACCTTTGCCGTGCCAATCGTCTCGCGATTTATTACTTTACATTCGCGTCGATACGATTCATCGTGTTGTTTCGATCGTTTTGTCATTGTTCGTATTGAATAATTAGGTAGCGGTATATTTTCAATGGAGAACGAAAAACGAAAAACGAACGTTTGGCTGTTGATTGGACCAAACGATAGCTGATCGATTGATAATACATTTTGTTCACATTTGCGTATAATTACAGGTGCAGTGTGTTTACAACGAGTAGAGGATGTATCGCGTGGAATCATTTCGGAAAATTTCCACGAACGCTCGAAAAGAAGTTTTGTTTCCTAGATAAACTCAAAATCTCTTCGAATTTTGTGTCAAAGAGAACTCGACGCGTTGTATCGATAAGTTTGAATTTAAAGTTGGAGGAAGCTGATGAAGCGTTTTCACTTATTTCTACGAAGTTGGGAGGCATCGATATAGAAACTCAACAAACTCCGTTTTCCTCTTTATATTTTAGAAAATCTAATAATAATTTTTAAAGTTTTCGCCTCGCTTTGCGTTTCTGTCTCGATGCCTTCGACAAAAGACTGAACGCGTTAACGCGACGATTAATAAGATTCGATGAAACACGGTTTGGTTATTTCGCGTCTGTCGTTTGTTTCGATTCTTCCTACGTTGTTCCATTTCCTCCGGAGGATTTTCCGTCCGTACGCAAAATTATGCGAGCACGACGAGGAACACTGGTATCGGTATGTGGCGTTGTCGAGAAATGTGCGACTCGAAAGCTTTTTTTTCATTTCTCTTGCTCCTCTTTTACTTCGCTTCGCACATTTTACGTCGTTGCGAGTATTTTCGCGATATCTCGCGGTGTACACGCTCCAAATACGTAATGCGGCATTTCGACGATCAATGTTGCACGTATAGTCATGCTTCGATTCCTGGCATGCATAATTCATCGCACCGATTTCCGTCCCTTTTCCGGACGCTACCCCTTTCCGCGTCACCCTCTCTCTTGTTACTCGTATCTCTTTTTCACTCCTATTCTTGTTTCTTTTTCTTACTTTTTTTTTTTATATACCTCCATAGAACGTTGTACGCTTGCCGCGGTCATAATAAATCGATCGTTCACAGTAGAAAGCTTTTTTTTTTTTCGAAAAAAGATTCGGTTTCCTGTCGCGAAGGATCAACGGCCTCTCTTTCATCGAGGAAAAGTCAGCGTTGTAATTTGTAAATACGATTAGACGTTCCCTTGATTTAGCCGTTCGATTCTTGGCCAGCTGAACGGTGGTCGTCGTTAATTAGAGGATCGCGGTAACATTTAGACCGCGCAACTCGACGCTGGCAGTGTGCCGAGACCGACGGAAATTTAAGAGCAGCAAACGCCTTTTGATTCGCTGCAAACGTTTTGGTGTTTCCGACAGGCGTACATATGCATAATTCATCGCAGACTGATTTCGTTTTCGCGCAACTGCTCTTTTATCTTCCTCGCTCGAAACGGTTACTCGCTCGTGACAGTCTGTTGCGTCGAAAGGTTTGCTTCTTTCATTAGCTTCCCTAACTTTCCCCTTTTGTTCGGCCTCGCTTGGTTCCGCGTCGCTTTTCGATCCCCCTGTGCTATGCGAAACGTAGAGGAAATTCTCCGAGGGAACGACACCTCTTTTGTGCGCAGAGTTGCCATTTACTCGCTTTTAAAAATAATCAAATTAATTATCTATTCTTCGCAGTTGCTGCTTTGATCGCTCGTGAAGCGTTAGAATTCATTCGGTATCTACCTTGCCATCGTTTCAACGCTAATCTGCCGTGGGTCGCGATAATGCCACTGACTAAGCCTGTTTAATCTTTCCCCGGTAACGAGAACTCTAGCAATTTCCTCGATATTTAGCCTGATCGCCTCGAATTACTTCGTTTCGTGTTGCGATTAATCGACAAACGGGATCCAAGTTGCTCGAAAACGACGCGTCTCTAGTTTGAACGCAACGGCGAAACAATTTCGGGATAGATGCTCGGTTAATCTAGCAAAAAAACGGAGACAATGTTCCTTTCAACGTGACACGAATAATTCGCAAGACGAAAGGGTGCGAGAAACACCGTGAAAAGAGGATGCTCTGTGCGGTCATTCGACAAATTGCAGCGAATAAGAATCCGGAAAACGACGCTGGCTCTTCAGCCCGTGCAGGCTATTGTTGATTCATCGCGTTCATGACGCTGCGACGACAGAGATTCCATGGAAAAGCTGCATAATTTATGCATGCCATAACACGAGCCTGGTGCAATTCAGCACGCGCCACTGCATCTACGTCTTTCATTTGCTCGTATTCCTGGCTATCGTTGCGTTCACGGAGCCACGACCCTTCCGGAATCCTGTGCACGTTCGGTGAATTCTAATTGCATTCTTGCGCCTCGACACTTGGAGTATGCCGTTTTAATAAAAAAAAAAACAAAAAAAAATAAAACAGGAAAAGAACCAGAATTGTTTGAAATGTGTTTGAAATTATCGATCGATGCATGGGAAGTTTAGCGAGGATGCGATTGTGTAACATATCGGTGAACAATTGGACTTCAGAGTGAATTTGGGAACAAACTGACCGTTAACGGGCATCGATGAATCGTTAATGGATACCGATGGTGCGTTTAACATTGTATTCGTTCGATGGGTGCAATATTTAGAACGATTAGGTATGAGCGAGGCAAATTCGGTAAATGTTCTATGTCCATTGTGGGTTCGTATCGATTCCTAATTGAGATGGAAAATTAGTTAAATGGGGTAGAATTGATTGTAAAACAAAATTCGCGAAATAGCTGCGCAAATAGAAATAAGTTGCGCGATGAATAGAGATCGCGATTACTGTTAGGGCTGAACAAAGGTTCATCGTCGGTAGACCTTTAATATTATCGCGTGCAGCAGTTTCAGCTACGAATGTTAAAAAAATAATGCTGTGTGCTGCAACAGCTAAGAATAGGTGCATACTTTGATGGTTGAAAAAAAAGATGGTTCGTCGAAAGGAAAAAAAAGTACTCTGAATCGTTGGAGACTGTAATGGTCTCGTGACTCTTAAAAAACGCATCATCCTGTAAAGTTGATCTAAAAGTAATGGTCGTTTGATCAACCTATGGTAAAAGTATCGATTTTGCGCTGCAACCACGGGACACTGGTCATTGTTGCGACTCATCGTTTACAAGTCGATGGACGTTTACAGCATCATGCAGTCCAAATGGGCATCTGTGCTCTGCTGTACAGCTCTAGCCACGGGGTCATGGTTCATCGGTGAATCCTCGTGTAGCTACATGTACTTGTATACCTAATTCATTAATCAACTCACGCGCGCAGGGAGTCACGAATACCGACACAATCGCGAATGCGATCGTAAATCATGCGATCACGTTGTACACGGATCAGGTGCAACGCGTGTAGACCGACGGTACCGAAGTGTTAATTATTATTAATGGTACCAAAGATCGATGATTGTTCGGAGACGTTTGTTCAGTTGACCAAAAAATGCGTGTTAAAAATAAAAAATGAATCGTTTCTTCGATCTTCGATGTACGTTGTCAGCTAAAGTCGCTGCGACTTGAAAAGTCGATTAATAATCATGGTACGATAATACGATGACGAAAGCTGACGATGCGACGATGAAATATTCAAGCTATTAGTACGGTGATCATTTTTGTACGACCATGCGATAGGTTGCATAAATCATATGGTTTTACATCTCGAACGAAGTAACCGTGTTCGACGCCAGGCATCCCAAGTAGTTTCTCTATAATTCGTTACGATTAATCGTTACTAGTTTAGACTCGGTGTTCGAATCGGTCCTCGAGAGTAGTAATTTGCCCGACACGATGCGAAACGATGCGAAACGATGCGAAACGTTGCGAAACGATGCGAAACGATGCAAAACGATGCGAAATGATGGGAAACGGTGCGAAACGAGGGTCGCGATTAACATTTCAAAAGAGTCGGAAAGAAAAGGGACTGGACCTCGATGAGAAGCATGTTCGGTCGCGGAGGTCGGTCGGTTGGGTTTCGACGAACAGAGAAAGAGGGAAATTGGAAAAGAAGAGGAGAAAGGGAGCAGAGTTGGAACGGAGTGGTTATGATTCCGCAAATTGCGTTAGGGGCGTGACGCGTAAAAACGAATCTATCCCAATATGAAGTCGCTCGAACCGGCCATGGTGGTTTTGTACGATTGTCACGGCATTGTTTACACACGGGCTGGCGCGGTGTCGGTGAAAAACGATGGAGTGGCCACAAAAGTTCGTACGATAATTCGTGTCGATGTCTTGTACAATCGATCTCGCTCGGACCAAGCAAACTCGGGGCAGATCTACCGGACGTTTGACGGCTTTTAATCCATCAACGTTCATCGTTTCGAGCAGCGGACGTCCCTCCGACGAGCAAATAAAAGACTCTTCATTTTCGAAGCTCTTCGCTCGATTGGGGAGGTTAACGCGCCGATTGTATCCCGATCGGTGTTTTGTTCGGTCCTCTTGCTATTAAAAATTGATTTGACGTTTATTTCCATCGATTCTCCGAGATTCGATTGTTTTATTCTCGCCTATAATTAAACCAACATCGCGTCCGCGATGTCCGATAAGGTAAAATAAACTGAAAAATCGTAAATCTATGGTGAAAGGTAGAAAAATTGGCGTAACGTTGAATTTTTCAACTCCATTTCCACGGTGTGCTCCGACGCCAGAGGCGAAAATCGACTTTTCAGGCCTTGTCCGATTTCACCGCTGGGTCATACCTCACCGTTATCTTTATTTCATGCGTTATTTGGATTTAGGATTCCGGATTAAAGTTCGTATTCCCTTTAAAGCCGCGAGTGTACCGTCGAGATTCTAGTTTATGTTCCGCCAGCGCGGCTGGCGTGCTCATTAGGTATACGTTTGCGCAACTTCATCAAGTATCTCGAGTTTCATAGTAAATTTCGGCTTGGTCTAAATTATGTTGTTATCCCGGTGACCCTAACCGGCCCACCGGACGTGGGCCCACAACATCTCAGTTTTCGAAAGGAAAAGTACAATTTAATGTTATTTAAGCAATGAAATCATTAATTTTAGCAAGAATTCGATTATCGTCTGTCATTGTCCGTACTTGTCTGCTCTTGTCCGTTTTCCTTTCGTTAGCTGGCTCGTTCGAAGCGCCAACTTGGGCAGAAAGTCGCAAAATAATTTAAATTCGATTAAAATAACGTCAAAGGCACGCTGAAAAGCGGTAATAGCTCGGGGCGTGTAGTTCGCAACTGTCGAACGCACTTTTGTCATTTTCCAGCACGGGAAACGCCTCTCCGATCTATCCAGCGAAATTAGCTACCCTTTCATCGTTCTAGTTTGGTCCGCATTCTGTTTGCCGTGCTCTCTAGGCCGAGTTTTCCGGATGCAGGTCGTACAGAAAAGCTTCCGCTACTCTCGTCTATTTCGTTCTCTCGTTCTCGCGTTTCCTCCCTTAAAGTGGTTTAATCTGCGGCAATCTTCCGCCTCCTTTCTCTTTTCTTTCTCTGCTTCGTTACTGTTGCTCCGCCTTCTCTTTTTTCCTCTCTTTTTCCGTTTCCATTTAATTCTATTCACGGGCAACAGCTAATTTTAAAAGGGTACATGCTCGTTAGCCGCGATGCGCGCCGGTTCGTGAAACGAACTCTCCCTTCTTCTCTTCCTTTTTCTCTCCCTTTCGACTCTTTCGCCGAACCATCTCAGATCTTAGTGTTGGCTGTCGCGTTCGTTAACTTCCGATACCGGAACGAAGGGACCCGTGTCTAATCAGCGGGATTACGGAAAGACGTTCTCAAGGATCGTTTCCACTGAAAGCAGATTAACGCGGATCTGCTCTCGAACGAATCGGTCATCGTGAATTCGTTACGCGAAGCTAAGGAATCACCGGCGGGAAGGAACGAAAGCTGGTAGCACCGAATTCCTCGAGTTTGCCGGTTCTTACACCTCGAGCGCTTTACCTTGGCTTCCCACATCCTGCTTAATTTAACCGACGATCCAGACTTGCTCGAATTGGAATTAAAGTAGCGAACAGTGGGGTGGTAACGAAGACCAGAAAGATACACAGGACGGATGAATCGTGAAACGTGAACGTACGAAAGTTGACGACCTCCGAGGCGAAACTCGGCAAGCTAGCCGGCCTCGAACAACCAATCTCGATCATACTTCAAATTCAAACAACTAAGAAACCCACCGGTGTCGGTGAATCGTTAAGCGCGAGTCAATATTGCCGTAGGGCTGTCATATAATAATCAAGAACGCAGACACGAACAAAGCCTACGAGTTCGGGTTAGGTTCAGCTATAAGGGGATCGGTGGTGAGTATCGATCGACATTGCCCGATTCTCGTCAGCCCTTTATCGTACGATCACGTTTCGTCGATCGAGCGCTGGCTTTCTGGATCGATAACAGTGATGGAGCTGCCCCCTGATCTATCCACCGTTGCGTTGCACGCCGCGCGTGTCACTCGCATAATATATACATACACGTGACAGCCGATACGCGCGAGTTTCCATTGCGCGCGATCGATGCTCGTGTGCTCGCACCGTGCAGAGCAGTGCAGTACAGTGCAGTGCAGTGCAATCCAGTGCAATCCAGTGCCGTGCAATGCAGCGAAATAGAACGAGAGGATATTAATGAGATCCGCGTGAAATTTCAACCTCGCATCCTGTAGGATGGCATCGAGGATCGCGACTGGATTTTCACCGAGACAGCTCGTTGACTATAACGAAAGCGATAACTGCGTTCGTGAGCCAAGAGAACGAGGAAACGGAAACGGGAATGCAGCTACTCTAGTTTTGGGAGTAACTGTATAAAATTTTTAATCGGTAAAGAAATCGGGTCGTGGAATATTTGCTTCGAATCGAGTGGTTTATAAATTTCGGGATTCCGGATTTCGATGTTAAAAATGGAACGATAGTAGGGTGTAAGGGAATAGAAACTGACCCTATATCGTAACGATAATGCAAGATAGTAGAGACTGATGCGAGCGCGGTGCTTATTCTCGGTCCCCTTATCAAGACGTATTATTTCCTCGCTATGTCCTTAAAGTGGCCAACTCCTTAATTAGTCCCTATTTCAAGATTTAGTCTGCTCGGAAACAGGTCGTTCGTTATTGTATAAACCACACGTTCGTTGGAATAGAAGCTACCGGAGATGCTTTAGGTACGTCTGGATCCATTGCTCTTGTTGCGAGCAAAATAAAGCTCGCCGTGCTTCTTTGCGTCGAGTGGTGCTTCACGACTGCAGAAATTGATCGAGACGTCCCGACGAACGCGCGGGCAGTAATTTTGAGATTCATCGAATACTATCGTCGAGGCAAAATTTTGTTTCGTCGATCGTTAACCTTGTTCCATTTATTATATTAAAAAGTATTACGGATAATCAAAATTTTGTAAGCTTCTCGCGTTATTAAAAAATCGGTTCCCCGTCAATTGGTTGCTCGTAATTTGAGAAAGGATTTGACTCGAACCACGGAAGGCACACCCGGAAAATGAGATCGGTTCTCGGTCCTGTTTGCAGGTGCAAAGTGGAACGAAGCGAAACGCGTGCGATCTCACGTGGCGCGATGGTAACTGAGGATGCACGTGCATGCTCGAGGGTATTGGTATCGATCGGACGGCGTGCACATCGGCGCGGTTCACCGTCAGCTAAAGCGCTATGTAATATTCAGCCCCGAAGTATCAGCTGCACGAATCGAGAGGCAACTCGTCCGACGAGTAAAAACGCTTGTCGTCCGGTTAGGTTCGGTTCTGGCGCGTTGCCTTTGGGAAATCAGGTGGCAGTTACATCTATCGAGCGACCATTCCCCGGAGTTTTCCTGACAATTCGTGGCCAACCACCTGCACGCGCCTCATCGACACTTGGAACGTATACGCCAAACGTTCCGACGTCCTTTTTCGCTGCTCTTCGTGGATCGCCGAGACAGGCCACGGTGTCGTCGGTTTCTCGAGTTCCAGAACCAATCCAGAAATTCGGACTTTGGGAAATCTATACGTGGGTCTTGTACGTTCTAAGATTGCTTCGAGAAAGGGAAAGATTCTGAACGAGATCGAGTGGACGTTCTCCGGAGGTTACCTTTTCCTCCTTCGTTCCCCTTTTTCATCAACTCGAACGGTGGAAGCAAGTTTCTTTTCGTCTCATTTTTACGTACATCTAAACGCACTATCGGGTCTAGATTTTTTTCTATCGGATAGAGGTGAATGGATAATAGAAAGAAAAGGCACGATCGAATCGAGGGAAATTTGCAAAGTACAGGTCTCCATTGTACAGGCATCCATCTATTTTATGGTCCCACGAGTGTAGAAGAATTTTTGCAAGAGAAACCGTGGAGTGACGGAAACACGGAACATCGCGACACGCTCGAGGCGCGAGCTGGCGAACGAGGTGAAATTTTCGGAATAAAGGGGCATCCGTTTCAAATATTTCCCAATAGAAATGTTTTATTTATAAACACTTAAGAACAGGTGTTTTATGCAAAAGCCGCCAAGGGCTCCCAGGACGTTCTTAACAAGTGCCATTTGCCGAGAGTATGATAGTTTCATAGCTCGTTGAAGGTATTCTGATCCACGGAACAAATGTAGACCCGAGATGCCTCGGGGCCAAATACCTGTACTCTGTACTTGGCTATGCGCGTTGAAGGTACTTAAAGGAACTTGGGGCTTCTCCGAGAGGCACCAGCTAAGAAAATTGAGGATATAATTTTAATTAGAGCACTGCATCTAGGGGTAGAGTAGAATTATAAATAGAGGATAATTAAATTACTCTTGGCGTACTTGATTTCCATCTGAGCAATGTGGAAAATTACAAGTACCTTTACGGGACAAGTACCGTTTATCGCGTGGCGCGTCACTAAAATACGACGATTTAAAAATTGAAATTCAAATCTGACGCATCCCAATTCGAAGCTCAAACATATCCGTCCGAAATTCGCGTTCAAACGCGTCCGCTAGGAATCAAAATTGAAACTGAAATATAAGTTGCTTCACTGCCCCGCTCCATCTCTCTCTCCTCCGCGACTGTTTCACCATACATATATTCTCGGACATTGTTGCACTTTATTATCGATATTTGGTGGCAATGAATCAGCTGATAATAAAGGGGCCTGGCATCGCGTCCAGCCGAGACCGTTCTCCCGTCGTTTCGATAACGTCCCACGGGAGAGAAATATCGTATTACCGTTACACATTACCGTATGCCGTTCCAGCTTCCCGCTCTATCGGAATTCACGGTGATCGTATCGTGGTCAAATAATACCAAGAGGTCAGAGTGCGCGACCGTTATAAAATGGCAAATACGCAAGCGCGGCCGGGATCGTTCTCCAGCACTGTTGCCTTTAATATACCGGCAAGAGCAAGAGCGGGAGGGCTTCTAAACTTCCCGTCCCTTTATGCGCGAGAACAATGAATCCGTTTGCTGTTTCTGATATGTAAGTACGTTAATGGTGGCTGGGGACTGCGAGCTAGATTTTTAAGGGCGCGCTTCCGAGTAAAAATACGGTAACGTCGGGTCGCGAGTGGTTTCATTGAACCGGAAACCGGAGAGAATCCAGTAGAAACGAACGCTGATAACGAGAAACTCGGAGAGGATTTGCAGTCCCGTATAAACTTTGCGTTTGGAATAATCTTTGCCGGAAAAATGGAATTTAAGGAACGGAAATTGGCCGATCTCTCACCGGTAGGTTAACCTGTTCGTCTTTGCTTGAGAATTTTACGAATCGCGTTAAAGTACGATATAAAAGTAGAAATAAATATTGATAGTTTTGAAATATTGGGGTTTCTAAAGCTGTACAAACGAAAGCGTTGGCATGCGTTTGAAGTTAACGAGAATTGGTCAGGGATAAGTTGGACGCATAAAAGAAACTATCGACGCTGAAAGGCCAACGATATATAGGGTTCTTCAAAGTTCGCTCAACTTAAAATGGAGGTCGTCGGCGGCGAATACAAGAAGTTGCTCTCCGCGAAAAGAGTTGAGGAAACTTGCACGGACTTTCGATATTCTGGGAGGAACTTGGAAGGCAATAACTGCCTCTCTCTTTCCCTCTTTCCCAGTTTTCCTGTTTTCCTCTCGCTCCGTCCCTCCTCGCTCCCTTTCGCGAAACAAAAGCTCGTTGAAACGTCTGGTTCACGGTGTGCCGATATTTTGCTAGCATCTGGATTCGCTTCAGCGTTCGGTTCCGGTGACGTTACCTACGAAATATCGATTACGTCCATCATGAGCGTATCAAAGGGCGGAGAGGTTAAATTGCGTCGGTGAACATGATCGAGTGGAAGCAATTTCGATCAAAACGCGACGACGCTTTTACGATAGGGCGACGTTTCCCTTGCTTTTAACAAAAATTATGAATCCCACGGGCCGATGACGCGCTTTACACATCGGTCTCTCCTTCGGTTTTTGTCATTTACAGTGTTTCGCGTCGTAAAATTGTCCCTCGTAAAATTTCAAGCTGCCCTCGTGGCCGTGCACACTCGTTTATCAATGTTTCTTTAAGGTGTTTCCTAGCCGCTACCACCGCTCGTTGGGTCTCGTTGGGGCTCGTTGGGGCTCGTTGAGGCTCGTTGGGTCTCGACTTGGCTTTAAATAATGGCAATCGAGGACGATCTTGCCACTCCTTGCTCCACTGAATCTCCAAGCTTGACGGTATAAAAGTTACCCTTGGGAAGGGTCGAGAAAACACCGTTAGCTTTCGTAAAAAGTATCGAGTCGAGATGTTCGATGGTGGATATCGAAGGTACAACGGTCGGTCCGCGTGAAACGTGTTAATGTTTCTTCGCGATTTCTTCGACGTAATCGTATTTCAAGCTTAGCGTAATCGAATTTTTCCACGGGGGTCGTTTTTCTCGTTGCGTGGAGGAAAACAGTGGCAACGTTACCGTTCCATTATTGAAAAGTCTGTAAGGTGACAGCTGTCAGCCAGCGCGCGTAGCTTTATGTACCGGTATAAAGTTCCATTGTTGAAATCACAATGGGCACAGGTTGTACGTAGGATTCGTTGCACGGGACAATGTGGAAGATACAATATAGAAATGGAATCCGTTTTCGAGCAGTAATCTGGACCGCGTTGAATTTTCTTCGGCCTCTAAGCTCAGGCCTTCTTTTCACGTCGTAACTATGAATATCTACAAACTGCCTCTCGAAAGAATAATTCCAGTTATAGAAAGACCGTAGAGGTAGGACGGAAAATGCGTTAGCCCGATTAATTTCTTTAAACCGGTTGAAATTTTGAAAATCCACGAAAATCCAGTGCTTCTATCGAAAGTTGCCGACCCTAATTCCTCTCGGAGTGAAACTTTTATTTCATCTTGGTGGCTGGCGATGAACTCCACCGAAACTCGCGTGTAATTGAAGCCGCGAGGTGTGCGCATCGCACGAGATATATACGCTCGTACGTGACTCGATGCGAGAGAAACATCTTTGGAGGGTTTGAAAAAGTTTCGCCAACTTCCAGACTGTAAATTTCAGTATATTCAGCCGCTGTCCCACTGGCTCGGCAATTTTCCCCGAGAATTTCCCACGATTGTACGACACCTTGACGTGTTCCGGGAACGCTAATATCTTTCATAGAATATCAAGTTTCTCGACAAGTGCGATTTTTCCACGAGATATTCAAACTCGTTGCTCCACTTTTATGAATTTTACGCTTACTCTAATTTACACTTTCGATACATACATAGATCCATGAAAGAGTGTCCAACTAAAGCTTAACAAAAGAGAATTCCATAGTTCTTAAAATATCTAAATACCGACCTCTATCCTATTCTAGATCCCTCCATTCCTCTTTCTCTCTCTCTCTCTCTGCCTCTCTTATGCACCGCTCTTATGCATCGCGTGTTAAACTTCTTTTGTCTGAGCTTTTTTAACCAGGCCTCTTTGAATCCGCCGTCCCGGTTTTTTAAGGCTCGATTCAACGTAGAATCACGAGGAAAGAGAGTGAACCGGTGAGTCTTAAAAAGGACCGCTCCTCAAAATTCTCCGCGTACTTCAACGACTGTCGCTCGTCCTCTCGAAGAACCATCCAGCTCTCACTCTTCGAGCTGCACGACGAAACAGGACGAGTACTCTCCAAGACGATGGCCCGCAAATATTCACCGGTTCTCGTTTTCTGGTGCTCTCGCAAGAATACCGGTGTAGGACGTAGGAAGAGAAAAAAAAAAGAGAAAAAAAAATGGGCTCCGGCAGCGAGCACCGTGAAAAGAAGATCGACGATGCGGAAGAAGTAAAGCAGGCTTATGCAGGAAGTCGGGCAAGGACTATTGCTGTAGCAGTCAACCAGGCGGCTAGCAACGGAGGACGAGAAAGAAAGGGAGAAGATGGAAACTAATTTTAGGCGTCAGCTTATTGGGCAAAGCTTCGTACAGCGGCTCGGTAATCCTGACCGCCTGATTGAATTCCTTTATAGCGAGTCTTCCCTATTTTCTTTCTGCCCGTTCTCTTTATCGAAGCCTCGAAGCGTTTCCTCTTTCCACCGCTCCCGTCTCGTCGCTAACCGACTGCTCCTCCTGTCTTATCTTTTTATCGTTCTTTATACCGATCGGATCTGTCCGTGTAATCTGAGTCACGTTCTGTGCTGCGACGAATTTCAAATTGAATTTGCGAGTTCGAAGCCTAGTCGCAGCTCGTTTATCGATTCTCTAACTCGTGGCTCCCTTTGACAAAGGTTTCGTCTTCGTTAGTATGGAGCAGAATACTCCGTAATAAACCGACGAGTTTTCTCGTTCTTCGCATAATTNAACTTCCAGACTGTAAATTTCAGTATATTCAGCCGCTGTCCCACTGGCTCGGCAATTTTCCCCGAGAATTTCCCACGATTGTACGACACCTTGACGTGTTCCGGGAACGCTAATATCTTTCATAGAATATCAAGTTTCTCGACAAGTGCGATTTTTCCACGAGATATTCAAACTCGTTGCTCCACTTTTATGAATTTTACGCTTACTCTAATTTACACTTTCGATACATACATAGATCCATGAAAGAGTGTCCAACTAAAGCTTAACAAAAGAGAATTCCATAGTTCTTAAAATATCTAAATACCGACCTCTATCCTATTCTAGATCCCTCCATTCCTCTTTCTCTCTCTCTCTCTCTGCCTCTCTTATGCACCGCTCTTATGCATCGCGTGTTAAACTTCTTTTGTCTGAGCTTTTTTAACCAGGCCTCTTTGAATCCGCCGTCCCGGTTTTTTAAGGCTCGATTCAACGTAGAATCACGAGGAAAGAGAGTGAACCGGTGAGTCTTAAAAAGGACCGCTCCTCAAAATTCTCCGCGTACTTCAACGACTGTCGCTCGTCCTCTCGAAGAACCATCCAGCTCTCACTCTTCGAGCTGCACGACGAAACAGGACGAGTACTCTCCAAGACGATGGCCCGCAAATATTCACCGGTTCTCGTTTTCTGGTGCTCTCGCAAGAATACCGGTGTAGGACGTAGGAAGAGAAAAAAAAAAGAGAAAAAAAAATGGGCTCCGGCAGCGAGCACCGTGAAAAGAAGATCGACGATGCGGAAGAAGTAAAGCAGGCTTATGCAGGAAGTCGGGCAAGGACTATTGCTGTAGCAGTCAACCAGGCGGCTAGCAACGGAGGACGAGAAAGAAAGGGAGAAGATGGAAACTAATTTTAGGCGTCAGCTTATTGGGCAAAGCTTCGTACAGCGGCTCGGTAATCCTGACCGCCTGATTGAATTCCTTTATAGCGAGTCTTCCCTATTTTCTTTCTGCCCGTTCTCTTTATCGAAGCCTCGAAGCGTTTCCTCTTTCCACCGCTCCCGTCTCGTCGCTAACCGACTGCTCCTCCTGTCTTATCTTTTTATCGTTCTTTATACCGATCGGATCTGTCCGTGTAATCTGAGTCACGTTCTGTGCTGCGACGAATTTCAAATTGAATTTGCGAGTTCGAAGCCTAGTCGCAGCTCGTTTATCGATTCTCTAACTCGTGGCTCCCTTTGACAAAGGTTTCGTCTTCGTTAGTATGGAGCAGAATACTCCGTAATAAACCGACGAGTTTTCTCGTTCTTCGCATAATTGCGAAAAATATAACGTTTCGTTGGAACAAATCAAAGAAGGTCCAAACTCGACGAAAATCGGAAATCAGTAGCCGAAAGGGTATTCCGATTTTTAGCGCCTCGTAACTTTAGGCGACGCATAAATTGTGTCGTTATATGTATTCGAGCCGAAGCCGGCATGCTCGGTCCTTGATATAAATTTAATACGGATCTAACCAGCCTGGGAGGCTATCACGAGCTCCACCATAAATACATTTACAAGTGTAATTAGGGATCGCGTAATTAAATACGTCCATCCAGAACATGTTGAATCGAAGGTGCAATTAAATATGCTTTCCCGAAGCGTTTCACGGAACTGGCATGAAAAAGCGGACGCCTAGAGGCACGCACTTTTTTCGAAACAATCGCTACGGTGCCACGAGGAATTTCCGGTGTGTTTCGTTGGAATTGGCTGAACGTGGAAAGGGACACTTACGAGCATAATTAGGAAAAGCTTCAGCATCGGGTTTAAATTAATCGAACGGATTAAACGAAATCCTGCGACCCTGTGCGTGTTCGATTGAATTCCTACGCAAACTGCCGTCGAAATAAATTGGTGTCGCTTAATTTTTTTTAGCAAGTCAGCTTCTCTTCGTTCGCTCTCCGGACTGAAAAGTTTTTGTTTCACCGCCTTTTTCGGAAACAAAATCTTTCATCAATTTTCTATGAAAGCAAACCAACCCATCCACTCGTTTCTTTCTCTCTTGCTTTCTTTCATCCAACGACGAAAAGCGACGGACGATGCTCGATCGAAACTGTAACCATCCCTTCCTCGTCGAACGTTTGCTCATTTCCACAGATATAGAGTTTGCCCGGTAGGAAGTGTTTCGACAAGCGAGTCGACTCTGTTCGAATATCCGCGCGAGATATGTTTCCTTTCCGCCGGCCTGTCTGACTTGTCACCGACTGAAACTACTGCGCGATCCTTGGATTTGTTGCCGCTTAGCAAGGGAACTCGTTCGTCTTCTTTTCCTCTACCGTTTCATCTTGAATCTTTCGATACCAATCTATCGGAGCTCTTTTTCTCTTTCACAAAGTTCAATGCTTTCTACGTCTTTGTATATCATTGTATATTATCAGAAAGAGGAAACTGTAACTCATGCGAGACATCACGTCGATTAAATATCTTCTCGGTTACTTACATTCGACGTACGTTATATAAATTCGAGTTACTACTCAGCCTCGATGTCTCTAAAAGGAGGCAATATCGCTTAAATGCCACGATCATTCTTTAAAGCTCGTCCATTTACATCGTAACGATCGTTGAAAATCGTTCCCGAAAAGGAGACTCGAATGGCCCTCGTAAAGAAGAGGAAAATTAAAATCCGGAAAGCTTCTCGAAGGTAATTCGAGAAACAAGAGCTATCAAAAGTTTCATGGACGTAGATAAAGAAAAAAAGAAAAAAAGAAAAAAAGAAAAAAAGAAAAAAAGAAAAAAAAGAAAAAACCGAACAAATTCTTGAATACCGGTGAAGAGGAACAGCTCTAAGGATGGTGCTGGAGAAATACCTCTTTCTTCGTTTTTTTCTTTTACGAGACGAACGTCCGTGCCGTGGTCTGTCACCTTGCCAACCCTTCTACCCTTTTCGGTGCCTCTGTCACTTTCCGCAAAGTCAGCCGAGGACGATCCAAAGGTTGGTCCGACGAAAAGAACTCGTTCCCCGTGGAAAGGAACGAGAGTCTCGAGATCGAATCGCGTCGGAGAAGCTGTTGGCGAGCCTGGCAAACGGCCCAGTTCCTTAATCGGAAACAAACGTTTAGCCCTTCCTCTTTCCCCGGTTCAGATCTAAGGCCGCGATCGTGTGTTATAGGCATGGCCTCAATTTTTATCGCACGTAACAGCCGGATTGTCCGGTAAATTGAACCTTTACCGTGTACAATTACGTTTCACTCGGCGAGAGCACGGCCCGCTTTCCGCCTGCCGTTTTCAGATCCCCGCTGCTCGCCTCCCTCGGGGGATTTTCTCGCTTCTGTTCTGGAAAATTTGATTTCCCTTTAGCTCGCGAGCCAATCTTGCTGCTCGTTTTGCGGCGAATTTTCCTTGGGTCTCGTCTTTCGCTTCTTATAAAATAAAGCTCGAATCTATGAGCGAGTTTCTGTTTTGGAGGCAACGTTTTGACAAGAAGATTGATTTCAACGCGTTTAGAGATCGAAGGATGACAATGATTCCTTAGGGTTGATAAATATACGCGATGATCCTTTTACGGGCTGATTATTACAAGCGGGTTATTTTCGATTAACCCGATGCGAGTCGTATACATTTAACAGTGGACGAATCTCGTCAATTTGTCGTTCGCAACAGCTGCGCTGTTCATTAACGAGCCAACGGACGGGCTACGTGAGCGGAGCGCTCGATTTTGGGCTGTAGCTGGGAAAATTGATGCAGAATTTTCGCGTTGCGTTTCCCGTTGTTTTCCAAACAGTCGTTTCTCGGTGAAAAAAAAAAAAAAAAAAAAAAGAAAAGAAAAAACGTAGACAAATTGTAACAAACATCTGTTCTTTGTACATTAATCTCTCGATGTTCGACGAAGAGCCGAGAATGCTAGGATTATTTCACGGATGAACGTGCCTAGTTTCGTACGAGAAGTATCTCGAGTCAGCGTTTCGGTTATCTTCAGAATCAATAGTAAACACTTTATTCCGCTTGCCGAGGGATCCGGCTGCGTTTAATTAAAGTACACATCCTTTCGACTTGCGTCAGCTTTGGCCGAGCGAAGCTTCTGGGTCAACCAAAGTTGTTATTCCAGTATCGCTGACTTGGACAAAGATATCAGCGCGTAATTCCTTCCTATCGAGAAGGAAAGCTGGAATGCAAACGTTGTTAACCCGATTAGCAAACGTTATCTTACACACTGATCCATATTTTGGACAATTGAAGCCATGAATTCTGAAACAGCACGAATTCACCGATCAGCGATCCATGATATTACACCAATGATTATTATTAAAGCACCACCTTTCCACTCGAGGAATGAGATTTCTGTGTCGTAAACGCAATTAGGATTTAAATTCCTTAATCTCTGTATCTCGAGACCCCTCGACCCTTAAGTATGAAGGGCGATTAATATTTAATCGAGATTATAAAGAAAATGTTAATTATTTACATCCACCGCCCGTATCGTTGAAAATTTGCCGACACAGCTTTGAGTAAACCAGCCTCTGGTTCTCCTGTTTACTCGTCATGTTTCCGTTTCCACGAATTTTCGAATGAAACGTAATTAGGGATAGGGAAAGGAAGGAATGGGCTGCGAATAGAAACGTGGCCGCAAACCAGAAGCGGAACTCAAGGGCTGAGACAAAAGGTAACCGAGTCAATGGCGTGGCCGCAATTCGAAACGTTTGCAATCGCATCATCGACGCCTGTCGGCCTACCCTGTAGGGAGTAAAACTGCGGCCCGTTTTTCGACCGGATATACATACGCTGAAAGCGCTTTCGAGGATCCTTTTGTTTGGATTTATTCTGTTTTTACTTTGATCCGTTTTCAACGCGTTACCACTGAAACCGGAGACTTTCCGTGATACCATAAAACCAAACTCTAACCGTCCGTCTCTGTTCCTATGGGGTTAATTGAACTCGATTTCGAATTTGTAAAGCATGATTAAAAATCTTTTGCGTAACGATTTTTTGTTATTTATTAGTTGCTTAAACGAGAAGCATTGATGAAACAGTGAAAAGGAGGGTATCGATATTTATGCAAAACAAATGGGAAAGCAACGAGTTGAAAATGAAATAACAGTACGGACCGATAACGCGCGCTTAATCGTATTTTTCGCGTCAGCCTTTATCTCTTTACGCTGATATTTTCGAATCGAGCCATTTACAATTAGCCTTATTCAGGCTCGAAGCGCGTTTCGGTGATCCTGAAAGTGGGTCACCAATGTGTCACTGCGAAACTGCGGTTCTCATCCGTTATCGAGACGCGATAACCTTTTCTTTCGACGATAAGTCGGGTACTTGTATTTCTAGAAGACCGGATACACTCTCCTTTAAAATCTCTTTTTTCCAAGAAACGATCCAACATGCATCCTTTTGAGATGGATTTTTCCCCACGATTCAAAGAAATCGTATTTCTACGCGACGAGAAAAAAAAAAAAAAAAAAAAAAAAAACGGTCTTCGAGACGAGGCGACGAGCGGTAGTGGATTATTAACACAGAAAACAGTTTTCTCGGTGCAGTTAAAACCCAGGTGCAGCCTTAATTGGCTGCTATCAACGGCGAGAAAGAAAACGACCAGCTTGGAATGCCAAGGAGTACGGTTCCACTGTAATACTCGTAACCCTTGGTTCCCATTTTCCGAAGTAACAGCCGGCAATTCGACCGCGACTCCTTTTCCTATCCCTCGATCGCGAAAACTCACGATTAGACGTCGTAATTGTTTGAACTTTTCTGCTCTTTGCAAAACTCTGTACCTTTTGTGGGTAATTAGAGATGAAATTGGAGGATTTTCGGTATACCCCAATGGTATTAGTTAATTAGAATTCCGTTAATATTAGTCACCGATATCGGTCGAGAGAACTGGTAACCACGAAATTGAAAAAAATCTGAAAGCTGTGAAATTGTTCGGGTGGGGACTGATCATTTTTCGTTCCATATCCGGGCCAATCGGCGCTCGATTCGTTGGATGAACTCTATAATTGACCGATTCGATTAAATATCAGTGAATAACGGAGCCGAAATCACAGCAGAGGCGAATGCAATTGTTGATTGTTTATTCGAAATTTAAAGAACCGTCGGAATAAACCGATCGTTAACAAATTACACAGGGGACATTCGTTGATTAATAATGGAGACGGCAATTGATAGAATGCGTAAACACTCTTTCGTTGTAACATTTATACATAGTATACACATCGGTGCTATATTTGCAATATTTTATATATTTTATGTATCGTTTGTGCTTGCACGCCGCTTGCTCGAATGATACAGAAATTCATTAAACCATCATTAAACACGATATCGCGAGGGGACGTCGTTCATTTCGCGCTCTGTCTCTATCGAAATTGATCGTCGCGTTGTTCGGCCTTCTACAATGAATTTATAATAACTTGGAGTATGAATTAATTTCTGTGACTACTGGCAGGTCGAAGCCAGAAGAGGAGTTAAGAAGGATCTTCGATCCTTATAAATATGCACCGATCGTTGAAACCAGATCGCTCGACAAGCGTTGTTTCGTCGTTCGGGATTTCCTTAGGTTTAAAGTGCACTGAAATTTCTCTCTTTCACGAATTACGCTCAACGATTCGTTACCATTCCACTATGGATCGAAACAATGCGAGGATAATTCTTGATTTCTCGAACCTACTTTACACCGATCCGATAGAGATACAGAGAGAAAAAAGGAAAAAGGAAAAAAGGGAAAAAGGGAGAATCAGCAGCTTGAAACGTAATACACTTAGGCTAGATTGGAGCGAGTGATAGTCGGGATCGAAGCGAGCAAAGTGCTGTGTATAGCCGAGGAAGGGGCAAAAGAATAGATTTGAAGGGACGGCGAGAAAGAAAGAACTAGAGGGAAAAGTAGGCGAGAGGATAATTCTTCGCAACTCGTTTGTCCGATGTTTCTCTCGTAGGCTGCCCCCGTCACTCTTCGAAGACGCCCCTTCGCGTTGCGGCTTTAAGCGCACTCCTCTTCGATTTCCTGACAGGGCAGGAAAAAAAAAAGAATACCGGTAGCACAAAAGGTAGTGGCCTTTTGTCGCGCGGAAGCCAACCTCTTTCCATCTTCTCGTCGCGTACTTGTTTTGGATTTTGGTTATCGAGAGCACGGCTATTGCTGCAGGAAAGCTTTCTCCCCTCTTTCCGGCTATGTCGAATGGAGAAAAAAAAAATACTTCGGTCGAATTGTACCAGCTTGAAAGATTGAAAAAGAGCTTTCGATGGGAACTGGAGTTTGAACAAAAATTCCGTCAACGCGGACCTGTATTTATTTTACAGATTTATGCAGATAAGAGTTACCCGATTCGTTGAATAATCACGAGTCACGAGGATAAAGGCGGTCTCGTTTATTTTATAAGCATTTTTATTCGCCCGAAGGTAATTAACCGAAACTGATCCCTCCAGATTCATGGTATCCCTTCGATTAATCTCGTACAACGTTGATTTCGTTTCCTTTGAACGAGTAGTTTTTTTTTCTTTTTCATTAGAAAGATAATCGATCGCTTTTATCAACGAATAAAGAAAATATTATAGACTGGAACTTCGGACTCTTTTCAATACAATCGTGTTCTGGTTTCGTTAAAAAAAAAACCTTTCAATTATGAGAAAAACGTGTCTTTAGCATAAAATCGTTAGCAACACCTTGTTTTATATTTTTCTGGAGATTACGAAATCTTTCAACGAAACGACAAAACACGATTGGATCGAAAATGATTAAAGGATCGTAGCAGGATTAGGCATCCATCGACATTCCAAAAGCATGTATACCATCAACCATAAAGCTCAAAACTCCACCAGCTGCAAGCGCACGGACGTGCTTGGACCGAAACCATATCGATCGCAATTAAAGTGGCAGCTCGTTTTCAACGAAGCGTCGATTGGTCGCCAGACAATCGTGACGCTCGTAAGAAACGAGCAAATCATTCCCCTGTACGTTCGCGGGAACAATCGTGTCCACCACCAGAACGTATCGCATCGTATAAACGCGAAGCTGTAGCTCAAAGCATCAGGCATAATTGCATATTAACGCCGCGATGCTGCTGTCCGGTTGGAACACGGACAAAGCCGTGTAATTTGTGGAATCGCGGTAATCGGCTTTATGGCTTTTGCCGTTCCTGGTATTTGAGGATCGTTGTTTCGCGAACTGACGACAACGTAATCGACGTCACGCGACCACCGTGGGAAAATCGTAGCTTAATCGCTGCCGAATTAAGGGAGCAGGCGAAAGGTTGGTTCGCGCGTGCACCAAACAAACCTTCCGGAGAATCCCGTTATTGTCTTTCGGAATTCGAGGAGCGCGGTTTCCAGAGCGGCCGACGATGCGGTCAACTTCGTTACGTTTCCGCCGATGGAACTCGGTTGTTGATTATACGATAAATTCAGCGAATAGTTGAAAAAAATTCGGTAAAGAGCGCGTTGTGATAATAAGTTCGTGTTCCAGCGTTTTGAAATTCAACTAAATTCGGTCGAAATCTTAAAAATGAAAGGTGATTTAGCAGTTCAAATGGACAATACGTCGTCGAATAAAAATATTTCCTTTCGTAACGAAAGTTTGAGTAAGTCGTATAAGCTGTGGATTCTGGTTACAAAGTATCCGACTCGAATTCGAATCATACGGTATATCTAAAAAAATATTCTTCCTGTTTGTTTCTTAAAAATTCGTACCACTCGCGGCTCAGTGCTACAATGCGCGGGTTGAAAAGTGGGAAATGAATTTGCAGATAGGCAGATAGGATGGTGTCGTGCAATTTCAAGTGCATTTTTCCTCGTGTTTAGAGTAAACGCAATACGGGGAATAGGTCGGGAAATGCGAAGGTAAATTGGGGAATTGGAAAACTGGGAAAAAATCGTGAAGCACGCGACAGGAACGGCAGAATTTCTAACGGGTTTTCTTCAATTACTTACGCTCGGAAACACGGCAAAAATTTAATTGCACGCGACACGCGGCGGGCGTCGGCGGAAAAAAAAAAAAATTTCGAAATAAACTGAAGCGGTTTTAATTGTACGCTTTAGTGGTAGCCGTGGACTCCATTTTTGTTTCATTACGGCGAAATATATTCGCGCATTATGTACCACGTGTGTGGAAGTTTATGAATAATAAACGCAAAATATCGTGCTAACAGTGTCGAAAATAACGAACGGTCTCCCATTAAAATTAACGTCGTAAATCGTGAACGGCCATTTCATTATTTTTTATTGCACCAAGTCCATTTTATTTTTTCATTTAATTTGTGACGAGTTTCTCCGAATTTTCTTCTTTTCAAATAAAATTTCCCAATGATACTCCTCTGCTAACGGTTTTGATTCGATTTTCGAGGAAAAGTTTGACGCTATATCGGATGATCGTTTCACTGTTCTCCTTTCTATCGGTGTTTTTTCGATGCTTGCTTCGTTAATTCACGAAGTGATATTATAATCCTTGTTATAAATTTCTTTCGCTTTGACCCGATAATTGGTGGGCGATACACGGGCTCGCCGATGTCCATTCGGCGAACGACAACAAAAGTAAAGCGGGACAAGAAAGCGTATCGAGGCTCGTGGCATCGAGAAAAAATTGCGATAACTCGATACTTATAGTTTGTGTCTTTGTCGACGTTTCCGTTCCATACGACGTCAAATTTCCTCGACTTTTGTATTCCAACGAAACTTCTTTGCTCTCGGACACACCGTTCAAGGAATCTCCGTAATTGGCAGAAATTTTGCGTCTCGTTATAAAAAAAAAAAAAAAGACGAAGAAGCGGAAAAAGGGCGAACGAGAGAAAGAAGACGAAACAGAGAAGGGAAGAAAAGAAGTTTCCGGTGGAACGACTTTACCAATTAGCGAACAATCGTAAGGGGCAGTGGAGAAGGAGAATTTTGAGCGGCAGCGTTATAGCTCCTTAAAAGTTGCACGGCGTTTTTCCCACTATTTCAAACTCGATGCCTTTATTAAAACTTTTGATTGTCCGCCAACGAGAATATTCCAACCGCATACGCCGTTCCTTTTTATTCAATTAATGACCGCCAAGTATCACGGAAACGCGAAACACGGATAAGAAATTGTACGATATCGGACTCTCTTTATTTTCTTCCAGGAAGAGATATTTCGAAACTCTAATTTCCAAGCTGTAACGTTTAAACTTGTATTTTAATCGTAGCAACCGTGTACACCGTCGTTGGTGGTAATTTTTATAGGAGTAATTAACGCTGAAACGGCAGAAACTTTATCAGGTTCGTGCTCGATTGCCGCTTCTAATCGTTTACTCGCCTCGTCTTTCGCGAATCCTCGACGGATCTCGATACCAGGAACGCGACGCTTGCAAATTTCATCCCTCTTCCATCAAATCCGATCGAAGCTTCTGGAAAAGAATTTAATTGGCTTTATCGCTCGGTGAACCGTCGAACGATTATTACGATTAACCGGCTCTTATCCTCCTATTGTTATCGACACCGATGATCGCGTTTTCATCGTAATTCGAGCAGCAATCGATCCAGGCGATTGTTTAATCGAATCTCGTATTCGCGGGGAATCCCTTTCCACGCTTTACCCTCTTAATCGATCAACTTGGCCGGAATAATTGAAGAATCGTAAAATGATTAATTAGTAGCGATGATGCCCGCGCATCGACGATGCAACGAATCCGTTCGATTCCGCTCGTTTATCTATGCGTAACTTCCGCTTTAACAGGATAATTGATCGAACGTTGGCCAGTAAAATGTTCGGACCAAAATTGAAAGTTCGATAATGCAGCAATTACGCGTACCAGAGAGTTAATTGCGTATTAAAGTAGCGATCGTTGGGTGAATGGTGCCGGTGTGGCTACTGGAATAGTTTCACAGGGGTTATTGAAATCGGACGGCTGGTTCGTTTATTCGATTCTCCAGTTTGTTAATTTCCTCGTATTACACGAGCCCTCGAGTAAGCTGCGTCGAGCAACACACTTGTTCGTCGGCTTTTGTTCAGAGCTTTTTAGCTAATTGCACGTCGCTTAAAGAGATACAGGGAACGCATATTAATTACGGTAAGTAAAACATTCTCGGCGAGCGTATTTTGACGTCGAGTGTGTTGTTC
The DNA here is from genome assembly GCA_019453375.1 of Ctenoplectra terminalis. Taxonomy (NCBI): domain Eukaryota; kingdom Metazoa; phylum Arthropoda; class Insecta; order Hymenoptera; family Apidae; genus Ctenoplectra; species Ctenoplectra terminalis. The sequence continues at coordinate 391,049 of SMSQ01023600.1, forward strand.
TTTGTTTCAGAACCAGGGACCGGGCAGAGCAGAGGTAAGAGGGAGCTTCGCGACACAGAGTCCCGCTTAAGTAAGTCGCTTTTTGTCGTGGAACACCCTTTAGATTCGCTCCTGCGTAAGTAACTTTGATGAACGCCGTCGAGAACGTTCATCTTGATTCCTTTCTCTTTCTCCTGTTCCGTGCTATTGTCACGCGCGAATATTCGTGCTCCGTTGTACGTCGGACTGCTTATATGTATATGTACATATATATATCTGGTTGTTGCGATAACTCACCAATGTAGGAGGTTCAACGGAACATGGGTAGAAACGTGGCTAGTCCCGAGACGAAAATAATTCTTTCGCCAGAGGTCACGAAAGCGTCGCAAAGGGTTTAATCTCTGGTGGCTGATGTTATTTCCGGTCGGGCGGAAAATAATAGTCTCGGTGTCGTTGTTGAGCGACGGGACAGCAATTAAACGCGAGAAACGCGAAAGAATGCTACCACGGAACAGTCGTAAACCAAAGGAATCACTCAGAGCGCTTCTTAAAACGCTTTATCGGCCCCTATACGGCCGAGTCCGCGCGATTCCCTCGATCTTTCGATGGTAAAATAACTCGATGGAATCTGTGGAACGTGACCGCACGAAATCTGGAACCGACCGAAGCTGGTTTCGCGGCATTACGAACGCCAAAAAGGAATTCTATTCGGCGTGTGCTTCGCTCTTTGTAATCTCGCCATTGAAAGCGCGGTTGGAATTCCATTAAGGAATTCTTGGAAGGCGACACCGAGGATCTAACGCAATCGTTCGGTAAGTTGCAAATCGTTCGTCGGCGACGTTATCCAGCCTTGACTGATATCGAGACTTCGATACGTTAGACAATTTCACGAACAAGTGTAAATTAGTCGTGCAACGTGATACAAATCCCACGTTTCGCATCCTTGTACGTTCGGTAAAGTGGATTCCAACGAATCAGGAAGGACATTCGTAGGAACAAGTGGCGGGTAATTAAACGCGTAACTCGTAGAGTTCGAAACAGCTCGAACTCGAAGGCTGTCGTTTCGGTTATTACGGCAGATTTAGGGGAACTAGAAGGTCGTTAGTTCCTGTTACGAAGTGGTCGTGAGTCGAAGCCCGTTCGTGCAGTGAAAGGGGCGGTGAGTGCTCGTTAAATATTCCGGCGTGCACCGCGGAACTCTCTTGGTCTCTGTTTATTTTCTAAACAGCCGTCGAACGGCGACCAACTATTTCCGTTAATTGTTAATCTGCATGGCAAACAGCGACTGCAAATACGAGACGGATGCACCGTTAATTTCGTAAGATGCGATAGCAAACACCAAAGAACGCCGCCGCTTCGTGCCGTCTGCTCGAGTTTTCGCGCGAATTACTGCCTTCGACGAGTATATCTGCTGACACAAAGACATCGGGATCCTCTTTTGCGTTTTTAACGCCTGGGGTGCGACGCAACAAACTCGAGCAGAACATATTTGGGTCTGAATTGATAATTGTAACTCGATCGTTTGAAAAAAAAAAATAAAAAAAATAAAAAGATCACGCTAATCATCGCATAGAGGAGGCATTCTGTCAGCGAAGCGTTCCCGTAACGTCCACACGCGGGGAATAACGCGTGCCGCGGTGAGGTGGCTCGTGTCTGACTATTGATCGACCTGTTCTACTGTCGGACACCCTCATTAAAGGTTCACAACGCGTCGGATTTTTTCGCGACTCGCCGTTACACCAATCGTGGGACTGCTTTCGCGAGACTGCAACGGATGCACCTTTTACAATAGGTCCGTGTAAAATTCATCCGTGCACCGAGAGGAATCCTATCGTTAACGAACGTCGCTGTTCGTTCGGTGCTTCGTTCTTCTTGAGATGCTCGGACGCGTTAAAACGAGAGAATCGGATCTTTGGTCGTTCTCGGAGAACTATCGAACGTTAGTGTCAGCGACCCGTCAAATTCGTTGCTTCGGATTTTGGGTCTCGTTGCGTTTCGCGAAGGTCGACGTCGTCGGTGTAAAAATGAAGTTTTACAATGCAAATTGAAAGACTTTCCTTTCCGATGGCAATTTCACTCATTTCTCTGACGTTCTATACGATTTCACAATTCTGCAGTTTCGAACGAACAAGTTTTTTTACCTCGATTACAGAAACGACACCTCGGACACACGGATCGATGAAAGTTAACCTGGTTCAAAATTTTGGCCCGTATCGATGAGTCGTTAACAGAGCGAAGCGTCCGATTAAATTCAGCGTGGCTCCTCCTCTCGTGGCACAGCCAGCCTACAGTTACTTAATCCCATTTACTTTCGTTTAATCCGATTTGGACATCCGGTTAACATTGTCGGACCCACTTCATCGGCCGCGTTGCCTGATCCTCTTTCCGAAGTGTCTAGCTGGTGTAATTAGATATGCGCGTCTTGCCGTTGTCGCAGCGTTAGTTAAATCGAACCTTTCCGAACGAACGATTTATCTGTTCTCGTCGTAATCTCGCACCGATTCGTCTTGAGCGCTGGAATTAGCAAGGGATTCGGTCGATTTCTTCTTGGGTGCTCGAGAATCGAACGATTTAGGATGCTTGAAATGAATAAAAGATGACTCTTAGAACTTGGCGTAGCAGAAACTATGGATAAATTGTGACGTCTAACTTTTTGTCTGGCAATGCTCAGCGATATACAACATTAAAACGGATCTAACGAAGACTTCTGCGAAACGGTGGTTTGAACGTTGATGAAAGAGTTGAACGAATCAGGATTCGTTGTCGCCCACGCAGCTTTTTCGCCAAACATTCGATCTTCCGACCCTCGATTCCTGCCCTGATTAATCTACTTCAACCCTGAGAGCAACTTCCACCGACTGTTAAATCTACTTTCCACTTTATTAATCACGGTTGGCGTCCCAAAAAGGTGTCAGGAGTGTTTCTCGTGTTTCGAAACTCCTCATCCGAGCTTTCGAGCTTTCAACAAGTCCAGAATTCGCGGTCAGTCCAGACATCGGTCGAGAATGCGGGGGCAAGATACGATAGGGGTTGAAAACTTGATCGAGAATCGAAACAGAACTGAAACTCCGGGACGTAGGGGTCGCATCGCGCCGCCGAGGTTAGTTTCCCGATCGAAGTTTCCGCGACTTCGGAGGTTTCTTAGGAACTAGGCTGCTAGGAACGCGTTCGACGAGTTCGTTTGGCCGTTACACTCGGACACGCGAGCAAGTTGGCCGTGCACCGCCGATTACGCCCGACTTTCTTGTTCGAGCGGGTCGATCGTGTCGATCGTACGATTGGATTACCCCACGAGAACTATCGATTTGCCTGTTGTTCGCTTGTCGTTACAGAGATACGGAAATTTCGGTGAATTCCTCTCGGTGATATTTTATTCCACTCGTCGAACCGATGCAACAACTATTTTCAGAGCGACTGTTTCGTAATTTGAGAATATTGATAAAAGTTTGTTTCCCGAAATCGTGAAACTATCGATAGAATTTTGTTGTCGAAAATTTCATCGGAATACAGGAACTGGTTCGTTCTATTTGCAACGTAGTCTACGAGACGATTGTCTTTCGACTTATTTCTCGTCACTCCATCGATTTCCCGTCGAAGCACCAACCGTCTCTCGACCGTGCCGATGTTCCGTTACGAGATTCCTCGCTGCGTTCCTTCCAGAAATCCTTCCGTTTTCGGTCGGCAGTGATGCCGCGAAATTCAAAGAAAGCGGAACTACGTTTTCAGAGAATTCAATAATGGCAGTATCGGGAGAGCGATCATTTTTGCGCTTAGTCATCGAACGGTATCCCGTTCGTTCTTTACGTCGAGGACGATGAGTGTTTCGGCCGACTTTTCCAAGCAACGTCAGTCAAACCTAAACTTTTATTTCACGCGAAACGGTAGTATCGCGCGACGTCGTCGCGTAAAGTTGGCGAGGAGTAAAAAAACTTGAAACGATATTGCCTCGTTACAATCGAGTCGCCTGCCACTGTCGCCAAATATTTGTCTTCCTTCGATAGTTTTCTTTCTTCCCTCTTCCTTCTTTCCTCTTCCCTCTTCTATTTTCTCGCGTCTTCGTTTGCTGGCTCCTTTTTCAAATTAAACGAACAACGAACCAAACTCGACCAACAGTTCTCTTCTGCTTCTGTGTGCTCGCCTTCTTTTTGTTTCGTCTTTTTTTAGAGTCGCGGCTGAACGAACGTTCATCGAATAGACGAATGAACTAGGTCAGTTTCGTTAGAACGACGGTTTCGTAAAACCACGGATCGGTCGGATATTTTTACCAGCCGAATTTTTATGCGCCGCGTGACATCCGTAAAAATTATCGATCGATACTTTCAGCACACAACTCTGAGTTACAATACTAGCCATACTGATACAACACGAATCACGTTTCTTCAAACGATACTTTATTGCTTCCAATGCGCAACAACATGCGTTCTTAACAAATTCCATAGTAACGATCGGTTTACGGAACAATTCTAGACTCCATGAAAGCTCCGAACGATATCTCGAACAACGACAACGACAACGACCGCTTAATTATTTCGAAAGAAAGAATATTTATTTGAACAATATCAAGAGTCGGAGGAAACGCTCATTTTCCATACGACTTGTCTCGTACCAGGAAGTCTAGTCGGAGCTGTCGGCTGATTTCAGTTAATATTCTTATCTCGTTGATGTCTCTCGTGCTCCGATCTCTCCCTTCCTCTTATCCAGAGGAACGGAGCACGAGGCAATTTAAAAAGTCACCGGTGAATCGCGACGCGCGTTTCTTTAATGCCGTTTAAATTGCACGTTCCACTCGGCAGCCACTCGGAGCTTCGCGGCGACGCACTATTTTATGCATGTACCCCTGGTCGCGTTAGTGGCTTTCCCGGTTTTTCATTTGCCCGGGAAAATTCGTGGGGAATTCAAGCGTTTCGTGGTATTTCTTGGACGAAGATGAGACGAGTAGCGCCGTAGAGCGGCCGGAGACCACGTGAAATTACTTTAGCAAACTAACTCGGTGTTTTATCGGGGCCAAATATGGGCTAGCCTGGGGAAAATGTGGAATTGAAAGTAGTTGGTTAACAAGGATCTAAGAGAAAGATCATATTTACTCCAATTTCTGGTGGTTCTATTTTTTTCTTCCATCTTGTTTAAAATTTTCTGCCTGTCTCGGAACGAAATGCAAGGCAGCTTATCTCGTCGGGGAAAGATGCTGACGGAAATTTTATAATGTAAAGTACAATTCTGTCCGATTTGGAGAACACCGGCTAGGAAACGAGAATTTTCCCGAGCGTAACGAGTCGCTCGACGCAGTTTCGATACAAATTTACCGATCGGCCGAAACTTTTGAACAACCATGAAAAGTAGGAGAAGAAAGTCAAGCTTTCGACTCGTTTTATCGCCACTGTTATTTTAGAGCAACGTCATTTTCAAGAGCGCCGCTACCGCGTCATCGTTTCCACGAGATAATTTGGAAAGTTTGTTTTTTCGAGTAATATATTTCTTTTCTCTCGTGAAATTGTTTCGTTTACCTTTTCTCGTATAAACGGGCACCTTTTTAATTTCCTATTTCCGTTTCTATATCAGGCTCTCCTACGATATTTATCGTATCGGAAAATCGATTCTCTTCCAATTTCTTATCAACACCAATCGCGTTTACATTTTCCTGTACCGTGATCAAAATCGCGTACATTTTTCCCACACCAAATACTATCTCGGTTCCAGGTGCATTTAATTGAATAACAATTAATTTAACTCCTCGAATAACATTCGTACGTCTAGCCTCGATCGATCAGCTTTATACCGTCTCCTTTAGAAGATGGATGCCTCAATTCCTTCCAGTCTTCCGGCGAGTAGAGTGCAATAGCATGGAAAAAAAGTAAAATGAAAAGGGAAAAGGGAAAAGGGAAAAGGGAAAAGAACAGGTTTCCATTCGCGTAACAGACAAGTCGGAAGGGGAACAGCATCTGGCAGGTATTTTTCCGTTGTCCCAGAAAACGGACGAAGCTCGGTAGCGCGTGTACGTAGATACATCGTTTATGGGCGACATAAAACTTCACTTTTGCATTCCCTGTGAACGCGGTGCCGGGTCGGGCGTACACGCGAGGCGGCATTATAATGTATGACGCAACGGCGCGCCGCGGGAGGCATTAAAGCCTGGAAAAGAATCACACGTACGAGCAGGAGGAGGAGGGCGAAGAGGTGTTGGTGGCGGTGGTGGAGGGACGCGACCGAGAACAACCCCCGAGAGTCGAAGCCTGGCTAACCATTAGGGGCGTGGACCTCGTTGGCCACTCTCGCTGTTTCCTTTTCGACGATCCGCTTTTCTCCTTCTCGAACGCTCCTTCCCAAAGAATCGACAAGGAGAGTAACTTTAAAAGTTGTTGCGCTCAATATTGCAGCAACGCAGGCTTACGCGTTGGATGATGTACAAGAGAATTTCAAATGCGCGTGGAACGAGAATTAAGTTGCAGCGTCTTTCCTAGGATACGCGATCTTGGCGTACGTTTTGAGATTGCTTTTTTAATTTTTCTCGCTACGGTACGATTGTTTGAAGAACAGGAGAACAGAGAGTAAAAAAGCCAGAGTTTCCGACTGGAAAATTAGTTATCGAAGCTAGAAATTACCGCGCTACGACAATCCCCTGACGATCAAAGTCATGTCGCAGAAACGGTTATGTCGGGAACTTAGACTCGTTTTCAGTACCAAGAACTTTGAGCTCGTGTAAAAGCTCGTGATAATGCGTTAGAATTAGATCGAGATTTGAAAAAATATAATACTCATATTTCTTTACTCGGATAGAAAATGTTTTCCGTTTTTTTTNTCGCAGGCTTACGCGTTGGATGATGTACAAGAGAATATCAAATGCGCGTGGAACGAGAATTAAGTTGCAGCGTCTTTCCTAGGATACGCGATCTTGGCGTATGTTTTGAGATTGCTTTTTTAATTTTTCTCGCTACGGTACGATCGTTTGAAGAACAGGAGAACAGAGAGTAAAAAAGCCAGAGTTTGCGACTGGAAAATTAGTTATCGAAGCTAGAAATTACCGCGCTACGACAATCCCCTGACGATCAAAGTCATGTCGCAGAAACGGTTATGTCGGGAACTTAGACTCGTTTTCAGTACCAAGAACTTTGAGCTCGTGTAAAAGCTCGTGATAATGCGTTAGAATTAGATCGAGATTTGAAAAAATATAATACTCATATTTCTTTACTCGGATAGAAAATGTTTTCCGTTTTTTTTAATTTTTCGTATCGTGACTTCTTACAACGTTGGACGAACGGAGACTGCAGACGCATCATTTATGTACTAGATGGAAAGTTTCGTCTCGGCCGAGTGGAAAACGATGGCGTTGCAACGCGGCCGGCTGTGTTAACGCGTGGAACTTATGAAAAAGTATAATTCACGGACGCAGCCGTAACGCGCGACGCAATTAATGTCGCAGAGTAGAGGCTTGGCCGCGAATTCTCTCTCGTTCCTATAATTAATTCCGCGCGACGGTTGCTTCCATCGGGACAATTTTCATTACGAGTTGCCGGGAACGCCGGCATCCCAACATCGTCGCATGTTAAAGATTCATCGATCGGTAACTTCGGGTGTCTCTCTTGGAACGGATCCGCTCTGTGAACTGTGCGCATGGACTGTAGCTGAATAAAAAAGTCAGGAGAAAACACTGCCTTGTAATCCCGATCCCAAGCGTACCATAAATCCAAAGCTACGCTCTAAGCTAAATACCTGCTACTGGAAAATAAACCGCTGGAGGTCCTCCTTAAACGAGTCTGCGAACATACGCAAATGTTCCTTCGTGCTATTACATCCATCTAAATGACAATTACGCCATGCTTTAGCCCTTTGGCTACAACCAAGCTGGGCACACAGCTCTGCTTTGAAACGCGTATTGTCGTTGGAACCAGAGGAATCAACGTTCGTGAGATTCCATAAAAATCTTTATTCGACAACGTACCAATTTCCAATGCAAAATCTACCTACGTGAAAAAATAATATTGTTTTCTCTTAAAACATCGGTTACAGAAAGAGATCGCTATAGGTTTCCGTGACATCAAAGGAGTCGAAAACTCCTAACAGTTTAACCCTTGGCCTTTGCCAACCACCCCCGATGGACGATCCGCGATAAAGATGACCCCTCGACCCTCGCGGCAATAATCAGCCTCGGAGAAAATCATCAGGGAATTTGCGGCGTGACGTTGCTACGTCTGGTAGCGTTTGGCCAGCGTAATACGGAATAATGCAATTCGAGTAACCGCATTTCCATTATGCAGTATTTACTCGTGGCCATGTATTCAGCCGGTGCAATGTGCACATGTAACGGATAATATAGGCACGCGAGGGACGAGGGAAAGCGGGCCACGAAGGCCGATGTAGGTGGACGAGGAACGATGGGACAGAGAGAAAGAGAGAAAGGGAGAAAGAGAGAAAGGGATTCTATGCACCTGAAACGCACAGGTACATAGCTACGAGAGGATTCACCGGTTCGTCGAGAATGAAATTACTCGGTTCCGTTTCACTTGAGATCGCGATCTCCGACGCTGATCCCATCGACCAGATAGAATCATCCTTTTCCTTTGAGTAACTCGCCGATGGAGAAAATTACGTTTATTACATGTGCATTGATAATACCAGTTTGTTGCTTCGTAGATTACAGAGTTCACCACGTTGCATTTTGGTCCGTTAACTCTGATTTTAAGGGATTCGACAGGATTCGGATGATCCCGTGATCGAGGATGGTGCGTAAGTAAACGGTTCGATTAAAAGGAGCATTCCTTTTCTCGCGACCATGATTTATAAAGTCCCATTGGTGAACTTAATTCATTCCCAAGGAAACTCTCGACCAATACAAAAACATTTATCACGCGAGAAGAATACCAGCGGTATGAAAACGTTTCTCCAGGAAAAATTGTCCCTGGTGCTTTCCTCTTTCTTCTCCGCGATAAAACAGGGGGATGTAATTACCAGAAGCGTGTTCGTTCCATTCGCGAACGAAGCGCGGTAGATTGTACTTTTCCAGCGATTCTTTTCCAGAGAGGAAATTATTCCTCCGTGGATGGAGGAATCTCCATGAGAAGCTAGTCGTTGCTTTCTGATTAAGTTCGTTCGTTTCCCATTGTTATCCCGATTCTCAATGGGACGTTTCCAAAAGGAATCGTGGACACCGTTTATCAGGGACTTTTAGCCATTCCTCGATCGCTCTTCGATTATAAAAACCTCGACCTCGCGGTTTCCCGTGAATTCTTTCGACGAAAAGGGTTCGCTTTGATCAAGCCCAAACATCGATTTCATCAATTTGGATTTCGAGCAATCGGTTCGCCAGATGCAGTTCGATTACACCCCCGTTTTCCGGCGTCATTTGCTCAGCCATGTGGAAACGCTTTATGAAGCTTTAACGATCGAGCCTCGACTTGTTGAATGGGACTAGCGGATGCGTTGAAAATTGTCAAAATCTTGAATAATGGATACGCAAGTTGGTCGTGCATCGATCGACAAAATTTTCTCTTGATTGTCGCACAAAAATCCATTTCCTATCTACGATAACCAACCACAAAAAAACCCAAACTAAAAACGTAACTAACAAATCGAATGGAACAAAATAAAATGAATGAATAACAGAATGTTGGTGTTTGAAAAAGCATTATTCAATCACGGCTAAAAGTTTTATTTATCGAATTGTTCTGGTTACGCAAAAACCAGCTATCGATCGGCAAATCTTTCTCGTATACTCTTCTCATAATATATTTAATAACGATAAAAGAAAAAAGAAAAAAGAAAAAAGAATAAAAAGAAAAAAAAGAAAATAAAAAATGTACGTCGAACGGGTAACCACGCAAATAGTGGTCAAACTTGGTCGAAGCTGTTCAAACGGGATAGCGAGAAGCAAGCCAGTTTAAAGGGAGGCTCGATTCCAGGCCGCGTTTCGAAATAAACTTTACACCGAACGGTCTCGAATTCGGTTCAATTTGACGCGGTTAAACGAGCTACAAAATATCCCAGGCTGCATGATCGGTAAAACCGAGAGGAAGAGAGACGCTGTGAAACGAAGGCGAACAGAGACGGTGAAAATCTATCGACGCGGCGTGCCAGCAATTAGAGTTCATACGAAATTGAACGACTCTGATTCCATGCGGACGATAAAACGTTAGTCCTGTTAATTATCGACCAGTTAAAAAACAACGTTTCCACGAGAAACGATCGATGCCCCTAGCACCGGAAACGACCGCCACGTTTTCACCCTTTTCTCCCGTTCCCCGGTGATCCACCTATTCCCGTTTCGTCTCGTTTCTGTCGAGCTGAAATTTTATTCCAACTATCGAAGGCAAACTCGCGTGATAAATGAAATACTCCATCGCGGACAAAAATGACTTGGCCGCGTGTAAAAAGGGTGAAATCAAGCAGTAAATAACGGGGAGTTAAAAATATTTCATACGGATCGCCGTTTGTATGCCGTCACGGTAAATCACCAGCCGGATGCCGCATAAATTGCGAAAATATTTTGTAATTGACGGTGAAAATAAATGGCGGGAGAGGCTCTCGATATTGGCTGGTTAGTAGTCAAACGCGTGCGAGCCAGGAAATCGAGCGTTTTTCAACCTCTCTGGTAGTCCGCGTTCCAAGGCTCGATTAACCGTTTTGAATAGTTGCACGCCGGTCCACGCGTCGATATATCCGTGAAATGTGATTTTTCGCGTTGAATAATCGTGCACAGGGTGAACGTATGACGAAGAGCTATTTCGTTCTTGCCGTTGAATAACTTTTCGTTAAAAATCAATCACGCGTTTCCTGGTAAAAATAAAGTTTCTATCCCCCTTTGACAGGAATATTATTACAGCTTCGAATACCTCGGTGATTAGTTTAATTTTAACGTAAACGCGGATAGAAATTACAAACGTCGATATCAACCTCGAGTCCAATAACCGTGTTCTAATAACCGCGCAGTCGGAACGCGGAATCTTTGTCCTCGCTTAACTTCCGCCAGGATATTTTCGAAGCAATTAATATTCCACGAATTCCAATCAATGTTCGTCCAAATTTCTATCGTTTTTCGCTAATATTTATTTCTCCGCTTCCTCTTCGATTAACTTTTATTTCGAGAATCTTCTTTCCGATCGGTTTATGATTTTTTACCTCGCCACGGTATTTCTTTCGATTAATTCGCCGTTCGAGGACGATCCTCGAGGACTGCAAGTGGGATTTAATACGTTCCCGCGACTCGAAGTCACGAGAATTTTACGAACAGGAAGCTCGTCACCGAGGAGAATTCGAAGTTCATCTCTGAGACGAGCAAAGCCTCGGTGATCCAATTCGACCGGGACAATGGATGCTTGGCTGGCGAGAAGATCGTCGAGGACGATCCCAGAATTCCTGCGCGCATCTTCAGCTCTGAGACTTCCTTTATTTCTGTTGAGCAACGCGTACATTGCTATCGAGCAATTCCGATTCGAATCTCGTACCAAATTTTACCGTGTATCCCTGTTTCTTTCGATTCTTGTTTCATCTCTTTACCAAATCTTTTTATTTCAAACGATTTCTGATACCAACAGCAAAGGGATCTCGTAATCTCGTCATTGAAAAGACAAATCCTTGCTCGAAGATGCAGCGATAACGCTGAGAAAAAAAAAAGAAATTATCCTACGAGCTTCAATTTCACCGATTATGCAAATTCCAGGGGCATGTAAGAATTACGAGGCCACGGAGGCATGGCATCCTTATCGATTCCGTGGCCCATTACCCTCCTTAGAATGCAAGACGAAGTACAAAGCCTGTAACGCGGAGACAAGCCAATCACAGATCAACGACCGATCAACGGCCGATCCTTCGTTCGTTCGGAGAGCTTAATTCCGACCAATGACAAAAATGATCCATCGTCGAGTGATACTAACTCGCTGGTTCTTCTTCGAGAGAGGCATCGAAACAAAGATGTATCGATGCGATCGAACGAGCCTCCAAATTCGAGAATACAACGGTGCAGTCTGGTCGTCGCATAGAAAGCGAATCCCTTGCTACGTTCGATTAATTCTACTCGCCTACTATCTACGAGCGTGTTACCGGTGGATCTACAAGGTGAATTTCCACTGACGGATCAAACAAATGGTCGAAACCATTTTCCAAACCATTTTCGACCATTTCGAGCTAATTTATTTCACTTGGACGGGATATTGCGAGACCACTGCGTTCGAGGGATGATTCTGGGTATTTCTTTCTCCAAGTATTTTGGGCCAATTGGATGGAACTGGTGATCGAAAGTTGGTAGGAATAAACTATTTGCTGAGAGAGGTATTGGCTCAACATCGACGACCGAAGGAGGTCGAAGGTGAAAGTTCTCGGCGAAAAGTTTCAAGATAAATCTCAAGGCAGTCGCTTAAAAAGTTTCTTTTAAGCGGATTTTCGTTAACTCGATTCGGGCAGCGGTTCAGACGCCAACGGTATCCGGCGCGTGGATCCGAGAATCAATATTAATCTTCCGGCGTTCTCAAAAGTACATTGCTCGGCAACCAGAATTTAATCGAAGACAAAGTTAGCCAGTCTTTTATTTAACTACTCGAGAGACAAACTTCATTTACACTCGAGGNTGATCGAGAGTTGGTAGGAATAAACTATTTGCTGAGAGAGGTATTGGCTCAACATCGACGACCGAAGGAGGTCGAAGGTGAAAGTTCTCGGCGAAAAGTTTCAAGATAAATCTCAAGGCAGTCGCTTAAAAAGTTTCTTTTAAGCGGATTTTCGTTAACTCGATTCGGGCAGCGGTTCAGACGCCAACGGTATCCGGCGCGTGGATCCGAGAATCAATATTAATCTTCCGGCGTTCTCAAAAGTACATTGCTCGGCAACCAGAATTTAATCGAAGACAAAGTTAGCCAGTCTTTTATTTAACTACTCGAGAGACAAACTTCATTTACACTCGAGGAAAAAACCAAGAAATCCTTGGGTGTCCTAAAAGTAGATCGTTCTGCTCCTTACGATCAGATCTTGAGTCGAACCTCGATCGGGATCGATTCGACGGAAACCTCTACCCTTCTCTAACTTAATTCATCGAGTTTCTTGTAGTCGGAAACTCAACGTTCCAAGAAACCACATTCACAATAGAAAACGTCAAGAAAGGGAAACGCGTAAATCAATATTATCACAGAAGGCGTCCACAAAAGTTTTCCCACCCCCGTCGAGTGGAAAATTGGACATCTCGGTGGTTAAATTGCAACCCCGTTGTCAGCGAGCCATAAAATTAACAAAAAAGAAGAAAAACGAGACGAAGAAACACCGGTCGATCTCGTTTCTTAACGCGTTAAAACTCCATCGATTTCATTTACAATTTTTACCCTCTATAACGGTGTAACTACGTTATCGACCAACGTAGAAGCCTGCATGGCACGATAATACGATGCCTATCGATGTTTTACGAGTCCTAGTTTTGCGATGTAATCTAAAGTTCCTGGAACAAGGACGTTGAGTATCGAGCGTTGCGTAGACGGCGTTGATTTCGAGGAGAAAGTTGGAACGTCGCGAGAAAATTATGTTCGCTGTGTTGGAAGTCGTTTACGAATAATTACACGAAACCTCTGCGTATTTATTCCGACCGTGACGATGCAAGTTTGGAATGGAATAGTGCAGTCACTGTTTCCGATTACTCTTGGATGGACCGTGCAATTGTAGTGATATGCAATGCGAAGATGAATTTCAGAATTAGCGATTGTTGTTTGAACGTATGTGTACCGGCTAGTTGCGTTGCTTGGTAAATAATTTGGTCGATGGATCTCTTGTTGTAAGCATCCGTGGAGAAAGGACTTTAGAGATGCTTCTATCCCAAGCTTGAAAACATTGCGACCTAGTGCCGAAGCGGTAAAGCTAGCTCTACGTCTGCAGAGATTTCATCGGTAATAGCATTATTGTATAGTTCGATTATACCGAATGGTACCGAAGGATTAATTATCACAAGTTCTGCGAGACCCTTATTCTCTACGATCGTCGAGCTATACTTCAATTCAATTCGCGAATCTCTCTCATATTGTTAATCGGACGTTCTACCACGAATTTTCAAAGAAAAATTAAATTTTTTCGTTTGTTAAGCAACATCCTTGATCGTGCTCCAATTACTCTCGGAGTAATTATCATTGATATTACAGCTTTACGCGATTGATCCGTATCCGTAATTGTCAGATGAAATTTGCGCGCTTTGCCCCTCTAATTAACAATCTGCAAAATTTCGCGTGACCGCATTCCGCGGACAAAGGATAAACAGGGCTTCAAAGGGATTTGCCGACAATGTCATTAATGCGCTATCGCGCGTTGCGACCTAGCTGGATACAGCGGGTGCTCCAAAATAATCTGACATGCGAGAGCAAATTCGAAGAGCCCTTTACCATGTTTTTTTCTTTTCGTTTATGAAAATTGAAGATACGTGAGCGAGTCAGTCGAGGATCAGACTTGAGAGCAAGAGTTGACAGTGCAAATTCGGAGATAAAGTTAGCGAGAGTGGAAAATAGTTTAAAAAAACTAAATTCTCGCCAAGATCGCAACGATTGGAAAACACCCGATGGAAACTATTCGGAATGGTACAAACGATCCGGGTCGGGAAACGGATCAGCGTAGCTTTGCTCGGTTTATGGGAAAATCCCCGGTCGTGGATGTTTCGGAAGCTAGTTCTTACGCGATATTGCTCGCGAACCCGTTTTTGGAAACGATATACAAGCTGCATCCCTTCCGGAAACCGTGAACTCTGGAATTCCTTTCGTCGATACCTGTAGAAGCGACAAAAATTTATTTCACCGATAGAAAACGGTAAGATAGAAAGATTCTAAGGATTCTACTGATCCGAATTGCAAACAAGAAGACCCAGAATCCAAAATTAATTGATCAAAAAATCCGCAAAGAGACTATGAAGAGAAACGAATCTCGGTTATGGAAAAAAACGTCGAGAAGATCGGTATCGATGAATACGCGAGCATCCGGCTGGATCGAGGCTAATTTGCAATGCATAGCGAACGGTCTAGCGACAGAAGCGTCGGAAGGGAGGGTCACCGTTTTATGGAAACACGCGGAGCAGCTTCCGAGCGATCCTCTCGACCGGAAACGATCCCTCTCGACGATTCTATCGTTAATCCGTCGATTAGTCACTGTTCGTGGAAACAAAGGGAACCAGTTACACCGGAGTCTCGACGAATTGTCCTCTCGTCGAGCGATCGAGCCTCTACTCTATCGTATCCCTGATAAGACGTTCCGAACATCGGTTCCGATGAAATTTAATTAGTTCCCCGGATGTAGTTCCATCGAACTGCAACTAGATTTAATGCTTCCCAAGGATTGCTTCGAATCCGTGTTGTCCCGCCAAGACTTTAATTGGACGCGATCGTTTATCGATTCCACGATCGAACGTTTCTTACGATTAGTCGATAAAGCGTCTACACCTTGTTAAAGTTGTTCCGAACGAACGATTGTTATAATTTGGCAAATCTTGGCTACTGGTCTAAAAATTCTGCTTTTAAAAGAAACAGAATTATCCGTAGGGATTGATGGGAGAATCGAGGAACGCGTTGAGATCTGCAAAGGAGACACGTTCAAACATCTGGGTAAAGGTGTTTACACGTTACAGAGAAAACATTGATCCTGCCGATAAAACAGTCAGAGATGGTGCACTCAACCAACACGAGTCAAGACATTCATGGATGTTAATATTTTCATTGCAAACACTCACAATTTCCCTTTCACATGGTTAGACCCGACGCTATTTCATCCTTCGTCCTTGCACTCGAGATAATTCAAT
Organism: Ctenoplectra terminalis; assembly: GCA_019453375.1. Taxonomy (NCBI): domain Eukaryota; kingdom Metazoa; phylum Arthropoda; class Insecta; order Hymenoptera; family Apidae; genus Ctenoplectra; species Ctenoplectra terminalis. The sequence continues at coordinate 406,767 of SMSQ01023600.1, forward strand.
CCACAACGTAGCTTCGCACGATCTGTTCGATAAGTTTACATTCCCCAAATGATTCGAACGTAACTTCCTTTGATATTTTTCGAATTATTGTTGACGAAGTATCTCGGCTCGGTAGGTTTCTCGATATCCCGCGTCAAACGTCAGGATGATTTGTCCGACACGGTCTGATTAGGCCGATCGATGGCCGAACACGCAATCCTACACCCTTGACATCACCCGAAGGACCCTCGTATTAATCCTCTGTGAAGGATTATAGATTCAATCGATGTTGACACGCGTCTCGAATCGATACGGGCTACAGGATCCCGACTGGTCCATCTAGTGGTCATGCTTCGATCTTAACTGTGAGAGAATACGAGAGTATAACAATCTTCATGGACGAACCGCGTAAATTTTAATTCGGGATCTGTTAATTGGAACAAGAGCTTAAAAGCTCTTCGCCGCTAATTTGGGACACGTTTGCTAATTGTCTGGATATAATTAGGAATGTTCACGGTTTTCGCGAAGAAAAATCGCGTTAAAAGATTCATCGACGATTCAGGATGCATTAATGAGCATAGATTATGCGGTGTAACGTTAATTAAACGTTAGATCGCTGCTTCAAAGAGACAGTGGATCTTCTGCTCAGAGTTTAGTATGACACCGATTCACGACATTCTATGACGCGTAGATTATAAACTTATTATTATCGACTGTACTCGATTAAAATGAAATCTACTACGCGTAGAATGATAGACAACGTCTACTACGGATCGATCGATCGAACTAAAAGATCATCCATCAAAGATTAATCGCTCAACGAACCAGCTTGGGAGTGAATCTCAAAGCTATTGATTCGAAAGTCGCGCGTAAACATGGTATCGCGTTTCGAAGTTCATTTAATCCGGGCTTTTTTCCACGCTCGCCCTCGCGTGTATTAATCGATCTTCAGCCACGTGGATTTCCTTTCAACGGGTGCAGCTAGGCTGCAAGCCAACAGATTGCGCTTTCCGTGACCAACTGGTCAGCCCAGAAATGGCTGAAAGGAACGAAGCGAAACAGAAAAAGAGAGACAGTGAGAGAGAGAGAGAGAGAGAGAGAGAGACGTGGGTTGCTCAAGGGATTACGGGGATGAAGTATCGGAAAACCGTGGCCGCGATGCACCCTGGCCAATATTCGGACCGATAAGTCTTTTACCTTTCCTGTCGCGACTTGGTTACAACGCGGCTTTGAATAAAAATGATTATTTACGCCCACCGAGCTCGTAAGCGGTGAGCGTGAACGTTTGCTGCATTCACAGACCGCGAGTTTTCTCGTTCGATTCTTCGCCGATGAATCAACTGAACAGCGACAACGCGTTTTTCCAATCACTCGACGAAAGGTGCTCTAGGAACAACGATTTTCCTTTCACATTTTCATCGCGTTTACGTTTCAATTAATTCGCTGAATCGGCGGCAAGATCTTCCGGGCTTCGCGTAATAAATCATTGTTTCTTTGCCGGGAGAATCCAGGACGGTCCTACAATTAGCAGACCACTCGAGTTCAATCGACCGATTCGCGTCGATATCGATACCTGATCGGATCGCTGCGCTGGCACCGGCACAATTGGCATCTCTGCTCCGGTTATTTCTTTATTTTTATTTTTATTTTTTTTTTTTTTCGTTCTACAAAAAGGGATGGTTTATAAGGGTTGATTCGTTTAAAGGAAATCAAATTCTCGGAGCTTTTAAAGAAGAATACCGATAACCTTTCGTACTATCGCTGTACAGAAAATAACTGCGATATATTCGATTTCTTCGCAACTTGAAATTTAAACGTCGCGTAATACTGAACGAATTTTTGTTTTTCTATACTGGTATCATTTATAATCAACATCGTTTCGTTATTACACCAGAAAAATGGCTCGCCATTTTTCCTCGCGTTCCATTTTATTGCTCTTAAAAATTGTATCGTCGGCACGTTTGGCCAATTCGTCGAACTACAGTTTCGTCCTCGTTCGTCTGCTCGTTATAAACGCGTTGAACAGGCCTTTATGAGCGCTTTTTATCCAAACCTGGGGAGCAGTGTACGTGGCGCGGTGGGAAAAACGGGAAAGCGCGACAATAAAGAGAGGTGCCTTCTTTTTAGCCTCGGTCGAAATTCATAAACGAGCCTGGAAATAACTGATGATAGAAATATCGACGTTCCCTATAGGGCCAGCGATACGGTATTACATTGTCAACCGACCCGTAATGTCGGTCGCGTTGAAAAATCGTTGCCATCGAAACCAGCTGCAACTGCAAATCGACCGAATCGTTGTGTTCGATCGATTGTAATAACGAACAGGAATGCTCGTCGACGTTTAAACTTTTTCGACTATCGCCATAGTTTGTAACGAGTTTCATTAATTTTTGGTATCATTTTGCAGGGCAACTAAAGCGTGTCTATAGTTTGTTAGGAATTAATGATTATTTAAATATTTCAGAAACCATTTAGTTGTTTCGTCGTTAAAGCGACTTAAAAGCGACGATAGTTTACGAGTTGATATATTCGGTGAATTTAGATAGAACAAGTATTCTCATCGAGCATTAAATTATTTGCCTTTTTCCCTTTCTCCCTCATATTTTGGTTTCGAATAAACATGTATTATTTGCGCACAATTCTGCACGATAAAAAGATACGATTTATCGCGGTCCGTGCTTGCGAATTTGTGTACGTATCTATCAGAAAGACTAACAATTTAATCGTAAAATTATGCAGCGGTGAATCTAACTCATCGTATCGACAACTATATTATCGCTGTGCGCGATCATCGAGATAAAAATGTAAAAAAGGTATCCATTAAAAACATACATTACAACTGCAATAAATTCACCAGCTACGAATAATTATTTAAAAGAATTTCAATCGCGTCGATTCTTGGTGCAGCGGATGTTCTTTCTCTTTCGTCTTCAACAGTCGTTGAACAAAATTAATAACTCTTCGTCGTAGAAAACAAAAGGAAAAGAAAATCAAAAACTACATATTGCAACGAAATGAAGTTTGTTCGATTAAAACATCGTCGATACTTCAATGATATATTTCCCCTTGTAAGAAAAAAGAAAATATTGCTCATCGCGTAGTACAAATTGTTGTTAAACCGTAGTTTTGTCCATCGCAAATAATCCATTCGCTTCCATGTTACTGTCAATCGTACCGATGATTAATTCTACTGATGTTACTGCTCACGAGCTTAGCTGCAGCGATGTTGCATCGATGCAACAGAATTTTTGGCATCGATTGGAGTGAAATTATTGTAGGACGTAACGAGAGTCACCCGTTATCTCGTTTCACTCGCTCGTTAGTGTGTGATTAAAATGTTTAATCGATGTAGTTTCCATCGGGAGTCGTGATTAGCCGGGGCAAGCAATTACAACCTTTGCCGGCTTCGTGCCTTTGTCACCCTGCTTGCCTCCATTATATTCCAATTACAAGTTTCATCGTTCTCGATCGATGTCGCTTCTTGACAAGAGCTCTTGGGAGCAAGTTCATTTAAGAAACGTCGTGGAAATACACAATGTTAGAGATTATAAAAATTCCAGCGATTCGTTTAAAAAATTATCGAATAACACGGTTCAACGCTTTTGCTAGCAACTACCAGAAATATTCAAAGAAGACGGGGCACGACTTTCTTCGACTTTACGAAGAACCATTTAAATTTTATCGGTGGGTGTTATTCTGAACGACGTTTAAATTAATTTCGAGCCATAACTTATTACGAGACGTATAACGTAAGTGGTGAGAAGAAGTGGAAGTTTCGACGTATTACGATGCAGTACTCTAAAAAATTCATCCGAGACGGAATTTAAATAAGCAGACATCGAATTGAGCTTATAAATTAAGACCACGTGGAAATCCTTTTGGCCGTGTATCGCTGAGTTGCACGATTCTGTGAGAATTTTAATTCAACGTCCCAACCGCGTCGCGACAAGCTTAAAAATTCCACGCCAGCGAATTTCGATGAATTCTCCGGGGAATATGATTCGCCGGGAATCCGCGGCCGTCTCGACGAATCTTTCCTCGATCACGATCCGAGCGGAAACGATCACGTTCGATTGATCGCGCTCGTTGAAGATTCGAAAATCTCTCGAAAATCGCGAGAAAATTCCCCTCGACGAATAATCCTCTTTCAAAGAGCTCTCTTCTAGCAGCTATTTAACGTTTCACTCTCGCGTTTGAGATCGTCGGTGAATGAACGTCAACGTTTGAAATTCTCGCTTACTCGGTCAAGAATCAGGCGCAATTGAAACGACTTGGCAGAGAAAACGGACGAATTAAGGTGTCGCGCGAGATGTCGAGGCTCCGTCGTCGATTTACAAATTTCACTCGGCAGGATTTTCTCGGACGTGGAGAGGGTGGCTCGGTAAACGCGGCCTTGAAGCGTAATTACGTTAAACAAACGCGTCGTTAAACGTGTACTTAGCAATCGGGCTATTTAAGTGGCTGCAAGTGACTCGGAGATGTTTGACCGAGTCCGTTCGTTTTCAATCGCATCCCCTTCGAAATGGAATCGACGGTCTCTTTTCGGCAACCAAACGGGGAAAAATAAGAGAGGTAAGGGGTTAAAATGCACGATGCCGAGAATTCTGCAGTGAGTTCAAATAAACGTAAATAAATAATTAGAATTTCGAATGTTGGTTGAAAACGACCACCCTGAAAATCCTTTGGCAAAAAAACGGACGCGAACCCTCTAATATTTCCAGACTTAATTATGATGTGCACGTGAATCTAGAAAATGGCTTGCTTCCGTATTCAAAGGAAAAGATACTTTGACAAACTCGTAAAAACATAATCTCTTCGCTTTTAAAAGCGAATTTTTTCTACGAAACTCCGATTTTCCGTCACACTCGTGAGCTCTTCTTCTTTTTCGTTCACACTCTGTGTCACGTTTCTCTGACCTCTATCTTTCGTTCGAGTTCTTTGTTCCTTTTATTGCGATTCTTTCACTGTTCTATTCCGCTATTCTTTATTCTTTTTTCTCCACTCGAGTCTCTTGTTTTCAGCATTAATCCTCGTTAAAATTCTGCACGAATTTTATCGTCTACTACGTCTCATACTTATTTTTATCCTATTTTAATACATTTCCCAACCGAACCACGAATTCTTTCTCTCTTATATATTTATACATCGATGATGAAATAGTTGCAAATTAATCGATCGTATTTTGGTTTTTGTTACAGTTTCCGAAGGCAGCTCAGAGGAAACGTTGTTAACAGCCGCAACGGTAAGTGTCGCGCAAATTCTAATCGTAATTACTCCCCCATAGATTTCGACGATGAAAGCCGCAATCGTTTCTTACTCGTTGAACCTGCGTCTTTTTGGTCCGCAACATAGATTCCTGTACAACACCGGAAGCTTGCGTTACATTTGCTCTGGACGCTCCCTTGTGCGACAAGAAACAGAGTAATTTCGTCAGGGTTTGTAATTACAGAACGAAAAGAAGTATCGAGCTTTTCTCCGTAAGCGGTTACCTCGCTGTTACCTGTGCTCTCGACGGAGAAGATCGTAAATTGTAACCTCGGTGGTAGACAGGAATGAGCTTTTTCTGTTTGACTTTACGTTCTCCGTCCACGTAAGCGTCGCAAAAGAGACTCGTAAAGTACACCAGAAATCAATAACTGCTTCCCAGTAAGGTGACAAGGCTCGTAAACCGTGGAGTGTCTCTAGAAATGTTTCGAACGCAACCATCGAAGCGTGTAGAAGTTCGAAAAGAACGCCATTGTTGTTGCAGTAAATTCACACTTTCCTGCCACAAAAAAGCCCATCGATCTTCACCGAGCCACTTTCATTAATATCGCGTGATTGTACAGGCCACTTTTATATCATCGATAAACCACGAACAAACAGACAAGCGGATTTCCCATTGCCATTAAACAAATATCTCGCGGTCGTGTAGAAATTTACAACAAATGATATTTACAGTTCTCGCACTGGTCGCTTTGAGTAAGTAAATTTTATGGATTCGTGGTAAAATGTGAAAGGAAAAAATGAAAGAATCAGTTGATTAAAAAACCGCAATGTTGGAATAAAATTGTAGATACGCTCTAGATATTATAATACATTTAAATTGTTTCTCTCTGTTAAAAATAACAGAGTCAGAGATTTGCGGTATTACACTTTCCTAAGCTATAGAACTTTACTTATTTTTCAAAATATTTCACACTACGTCGTGAAACGTTCCACAATGATGGAATATACTTTCGAATCATCTGTCAAGAAATATCAGAGAAACCCATCGCATTCCAAAGCACGCGTTCCTTTTCCATTTCAGGATAGAATCCTAGACGATGCGGTCACCCCTGACTCCCAAGGTGAACGCGAACGGGTCGAACGGACCGATAAGGAACAGGTGAAGCAGCAGGAGGAGGATTACGAGGGCGGGGACGAATACGAGGACGAACTGAAGGCCGTGGCCGAGTCGCACGAGGCGATGTCTAAGGACGATACTAGGAATTCGAACGCGTCCACGGCAGCGTCCACTCGAGTGGTCGATGGGACGTCCTCCGGCACTAAGAACTTCGACTCGCGTGAGGTGATCACCGTGAACAGTTCCGACGAGGATGTTGCATCGAACGAAGCGATCACGGACGAGCTCGTCGACAAATACGACCAGGAGGTACGTCGATTTCCCTTTTATCGTTTTTCTCTTCTTTCTCCTTTTTCTTCGTTCATTGGGTGGTGAAAAATCGTACGGTGAAATTGCTCGCTTGTCTCGGCAGACAACGCTACGAAAATTCTTCTTAGAAAGATTTATCTTTCAAGGATGGACAGTTCTGAATGAGATAATAGTGTTGGTTCGACGGGAAAAAACTGTGTATATCCGGTTCTGGTAGTTGTGCCTTTAACAAGACTTTCTTAAAAGATGGAACTAAAAATCCATGAGATGAAAGTGAATTGCAAAATTAAGCGGTAAGTTTTGCCATTGTTGGCCATTGTTGATCATTGTTGGCCATCGATACCAGGGCGTACCCAACTTTGACCAAGCTTTGGTAGATTGCACTAGGCATCCAACGCGGTACCATTGGAAAGCTTTCGTTTAAACGGAGCAACGAAACGGGGAATTTCGATTGATCGAGTAGCCACGCGACGGTACCGTCCCACGCGCGTTGCATCGATGACCTAGTTCCTGCAGAAACATTGTAGTCGAGCCTTGACCACTGTTTCATTGGAAGGGTTTCCGGGACAAACCCTGACCCGACGACGGCCCAACCCTGACCTACCCCCGGTCCATCTCTTACTTGGTTTCCGCACCCTATTTACGATTAAGCTGGCAATGCGCCAGGATAACGTCGATCCAATGTTCGTGCTTGATCCTGGTAGCTGCGGTTAAGCGATACGTTCGACTCTGTTGCCTGTGTATTTTCGATAATGTTTACAATTCGACACGCTGAGATTCTCTCTGCGAAAACGGAACAGAGCGATCGAGGAATTTGCATAACCTGATAATTTTGAAGCTTTAGAAATAGAACACCACTCCTTCGCTATTTTAAATATTTATATTTTAAAACTGTATCAATCGTTTCGATGAAGGTTCGAGTTAAGAAAATTGTTGTTTCGTTCTGTGCATCGAGAAAATGTAAAACAGTTGCCTTTATACTCGACTCGTCGAAATGTAGAACGAAAGGAAACGGACAGGAAGCGATAAAAAGAAGGCTGTACGAGTCCAAGGAGGTCTTGACTCTCTACTCGAAGGCGATTCCGGCACAACGACGATCGTTTTGTCGTCTAATGTTTATCGGGAGACGTATAGGCGGACGAGTTTCTTCGGACTATCGGAAAATACTTTGCATCGACAGTGGTCCGAGCTGTTTCGCGATTGGAAAGGCATTTGTAACGTCTTAAGAGGAAACTTGAAATTTTAAAGGGGCCGCGCTATTCGTCTTCGGATTCTCCAATAGCTTTGCTCGATTTTTTCCTACAGGCACGAGAGTCACGCTTTTATCGCATTACCTGTTTCCTATTTTCCCTATTTCGTCTCTATTTGCTCTTCGTTCGCACGTTAAAACGTCTCAGAGATCGAATTAGACTTTCAACCGGAAGATGGAGTAAAATCGTTCGATGCGATCTTGAAAGGGGGAAAAGGCTTATAAATAATATTACACCATCGGACCAACTGAATCGTTTAATCGTTCCATTGCATAGTTCCGTTTCATAGTTCCATTGCTACGTTCCATCCACGGAATATTCAACTCCTCGTGAAACAGAAACCTTCGCGAACTTAGTCACGTGCAAATCGTACTTCATCCCCTTCCACCCCAACACACACTTCCCACCGTTTCTTTCATTCTATTTGCTTCAAATATATTTTTCTCGTGTGCCGAACCAATTTTGCGTTCCCTTCAGAATTTATATCGAAACAAGCATTTTTCTCTTTAATTTGTTTTCGCGTACACGTAGCTTTTGGAATTCTTGCAGCTGCTTCTCCTGATTTTCATTTATCCGCCGGTCGGTAGTTACGCGCTAAATACCTTCTTAAATCCTACCTTCTTTTTTCGGTGCGAACCCTGGAACGTTGTCAGGCGATAGCGGCGTATATCTTACGTTCTCTAGATTCTGCTTTCTTCCTCGGAGGTGTAAGATTCTCGGTTGCTGCTCGCACGCGTATATCTCGCGTCTCCTTAGTTCTATTTACCGTGTTAAGAACAATGCCGCGCTACCGCAACGTCCTCCATTTCCGATAAACATTAATTCCTTATCAACCTTTTTTGTTTCTGCTTCTATATTCATAAGAATACCGCAAAAAAAATCTCTTCTTATCACAGGTAACCGAGTTGCTAAAGTATAAAAAAGAACAAAAGTCGAATCGCAGCGAAGGCAGTGGCGCGAAAACGAAACGAGTGCCCACGGTGAAAAAGGAACTGAGCACGCAGAAGGAAATTCTGATCGGGAGCAACGAGACGCAGGTGCCGAAGAATCTGGTGCCACCAGAAGACACGGTGAATCCGCTGAACGAGGAAACCGAGTCGATTCGAAGAAGAAACGTGGAATCGAGCAAGGTAACAGTCGGATTGTCTCGAACAACAGGGGTATCGATCATCGTTGCTCCGTCTTAGACGCGGTTTCTTTATTTTCGTTGAGCGGTTCGAGCAATAAATTGATCCCAGAGTTGCGAACTTTTATCGATGGCACGCGACTTCCTCGAAGAAAGATAATCAAGAGATCTCGATCTCGAATGGAGAGGCCGAATAATGCTAGAGACGAGGATTTTCGTTTCATCGCAAAGCTCTCGAGCGAAAAGTTTCCGCAGTCTCTTGCTGAGATGGGTTTTTAGAAAATTAAAAATTGAGAGGATTTACCGGGGAATCGAAGCTAGAGATATTAATGGACCCTTCCATTTTGAGAGGATTCCTTTAAAGTAGTTTTCAAAGTGAAAAAGCGGCATCATTTTTCAAACTTTCTTCGGTAAAGAAGGTTGGATTTTTTCCTAATTGATTCGGCTGTAATCAACGCGTTAAGCAATTTAAAATTGTTTTTCTGCCTTCAGCCGATAAAATTGGAAAATTCAGCGTATTCGGAGAGATCGCGAGGGGAAGGTGAAATCGTTGAGAACAATCGGAACTCGGAATCGGGAGCGGATGGTCCAAAGAAGTTGGACAAGAGGCAAGAAACGGTCCTGAAGGATCTGAAATCCTATTTGCTGACGGAATACGCGACCGAGGAGGAGCAACGGCAAAAGCTTCGCGAGTTAGGGGTGAGTTTGTCACCTGAAACTTTTAATTTTAATAATTAATCGTTTAGTAATTGATTACCCGTACTCGCTGCTGTTTGACGTCTCCCATTCCTTCTCTCATCCCTTGTTTTCCAACAATTTTGTATTCTGTTATCAACAATTTCCATTTGCTCGTTTAATAAAACATTCTCTGCTCTTCTGTATTCTTTGTTCCTCGAATTTAACAATTAAGCAAAGCGAAAATTTGTAATTCGTTCACGCGTTACCTCTGCTTTGAAAAAAAAGAAAAAGAAAAAGAAAAATTGTAAAATTGAATCGAGAACCATTGAAATTTCCGCAGAAATATTTATCGAGAGTTTCTTCGATTCAAAAAGTTAATAAATAAATAAAAAATCACAAACGGACTCCATGATCACGCGACAATAAATACACGTGGAACGAAGCGTGGTCGGTGAAAAGATTCATCGGCACGTGAAGAAATTTTTACGGACCGCTCGTGGCATAAAGCGAGAACAATGAAGAGGAAATATTCATCGGCGGCCGTTCCGTGTCGTCGATCTCAAAGGGCTGAGCGTATCCGCAATCGATAGACCGACCTGGAAGCCGTTGGCCACCGTGTTCCGGGGCCAATAACCGGCGAGTAGCTTTGTCCGTAGTCAAAGCGTCTTTTCAGCCACCTGCGGCAGGACTTTGATCTCTCGAGACGATGATTTAAATCGACAAGCCGCCCCCAACACCCTTCTCTTCGTCCTGCTCCGAGTGTCTTCGCAACGAAACACCTGCTGAACGTCGTTCCAATTCATCCTTCTTTTCCCGTGAATTTTAAATGAACTCCGTTCTCATTTTCCGCGACCGTCCACGGCCACCGCAACATTTGATTTCGAACTTTAAATTACCTCTGGTCCAAGCGAATCGAAGAGTTTACGTTTATTACAATTACGTTGGCCATATTTTGATGAATTATTCGTCTTCCTGCGCCGCGAAACTTTCATCCGGGAAGATTTTCTTCCACGGGTGGGGATTGAATTTAAAATTACCAACTTACTTGCTTTTTAATTTGTGCTCGAAACGATGCTTGGAGAAGATTATTTTTGATTTAGAGTAAGTTGGAGGATAAGCAGTCTGGAAGTTTTGGAAAAGCGTGTGCATCGGTGCGCTACCACCGAAAGAACCGAACAACAATTCGTGTCGGATACAAATGAGAAAGTTGTCGAGAAACTACTATCAGAGAGGGGAATAAAATGTGGCGCGATGATAAATGTCAGCCCCGCTTTTAGGCCGATTTTAACCATCGGTAAGTTTTCTTTTATCGCGAAGAGACAATGTCCTCCTTTCTTTTTCATGCCGCGAGCACCACGCCGAGGCTATTTGTTCTTGTCGCACGCACAAAAAACATGACGATTCTCCAACGCTCTCGAAAATGGAACGGAATTACGGTCGCCAGGACGTGTCCCTTGTTTCTAACGCGCCATTCCGCGGAAACCGCGCCGGAAACAATAATTGTTCTCCCGCGGAAGCTGCTGTCTTTTTTTTCACAATAAACAAGGTAAAAATTTAGCCCGTGAATTTAATCGAAATAAACATTCAATGGATAAAATGATACGATCTTTAACACATTTCTACGATCCACTTGTAAGATGATTGAAGAACGGCAACAAAGTTTGCGTTTCTCGACCGAAGATTTTAACACACAAAGGATGCGTCCCCGCGACTAATTCGATATTCGTAACGGTACTCCCGAGCAACCGTCTCGCGATTACCGTGACAATTGCATCCGCCAAGGAAGAACGTTTTTCTCGCGCCTCCTCGATGGAATTTGAAACAGCCTTGCAACAAACTTCCCCTCCCTAGGCGCGTACCACAGGAATTCTTTGATAATTGTACTCTATTTAAGAATTTTGTACCATTGAATAGAAATCCAAATGAATTCTAAACCACGTTAACGATGCGAACCGGTTATTTTACTCGACTTGAAATATCCTTTCGAGTTTCAAGCGAAGTTATGCAACATAGTCGCAGACTATCGGCGTTCCTCGTGCAGAAGCAACGAACGCGAGGCGTTTCGAGTTGAAACGCTCGCTCCCGAGCAGATTGAACGCGTTCTTCCGGCATCGCAAAGATGTCTAGCGCTCCGGCCGGCTATTGTCGTTCCAGTTACCTGGTACGCTTATCGTCGAGAGCGCGTGGCTGGCGCAAAGAACCGCATTCTCGCTACTAATTCAATATCCTTCGCTGTGAACCGTCCTGTACGCGGTCACAGCCGATCTCAATTACCGCAGCTGTTGAATCGGGGAAAAGTAGCGAGAGGACGAAAAAGAAAGAAGATTCGTTCGCTGAAAGGAAAGCGTAACGGGGCTGGAACACTGTTGCTCGGAAAGACAGAGAAGGAAGAATAGGTTTCGGAATAACGGCAAGAGGCAGAGATGCGTCGATCTTTATTATAGGAATCTGGAAAGGATAAAATATGTAGGACTTTATAAGAGAAACGTATTAGAATGATAAAAAAGGGGAAAAGAGGTGAAGTTTGATTTTTATTAAAGGATTCAACGAGGATTCAAAGTATGGCGAAAGGATCTGTGTTGGAACGATAAGAAGAGAAGAAAGGGTTGCAGAGATTTTTATCGAAGATATAGAAGCGAGGATCTAGCTCCAAAGAATACTGACAAAGCGAGAAAAAGAAGAGTCGGTACGACTTTTATCGGACACAGCCAGCAAGACCGAAGCCCGTATAAGTTTCCATTTCACAAAAGGGTGAACAGAAGGGACGTCGGGATCTGTGTAATAGAAACAGTAGCGAAAATCCATGGGTCTTTATTAGAAGGAACAAACGGGGAAGAGAACCGCGACGGGAAAAGCGACGACGAGATAGGTGGGATGCGTAAATTTTCATGAAACGGACAAGAAGGGGAAGAACGAAGGATCGGCATTAAAGAGTAATTTAGTTGAGCGGCGAGAATTTCCGGCGATGCGTGGTGCGTGCATACTTTGCGGAGTACGTTCAAGTGGAAAAGCGGAAAGGGAAAAACGCGGGTCTACGCCGCGACCACGCGGAACGCAGAGAAATTCCCTCTCGGTCGAGTCCGTTAACTTCATTAAGGTTCGGTTGTTAAATTTGCTTGGGCTGATTTATCGATTTCATTGAAACAGGACGACGCGAAAATTTAATATTTATATAAAAGCTTTAAGTGAAATATATAAAAAAGGACAACACAGAAAATTGCTACCAGCATCTTTTTAATAATTAATTATCGTTATTGTTCGCTAGGCTCAAGAGGACGCACTGGCGGAGAACTTGCTGAATCTTCTGGTGAAGCTAGCGGAGAATCCGAATCGATGGGAACGCGTACAGAAACTTCTCGGTAAGCAACGCTATACGCGTCGCGAGGAAGAGAGGGAGGAGAGGATGCGAAAGTCTCGATGGAGAAATTCCGCGGCAAGATAGTTTGCAATTGGCATCTCGGTAAACAGTTCGGTCCTCGTTAACCCTCGACAGTATTGACGAACTCTGTTGCCCTTGTGCAAGCGTCAAACCGAGATTCGCGATTGCAACGGATCCGTTTGTTTGCACGATCTCGAGCAGCGTTAAAGCGTAGAAGTATCAGAAGCGCGTATCGGATTCATCGACTGTCTATCAGTTCGTAAAGAGACAAAAGACATTGATCGAACTAGTTTCGCGAGAAAGTTTAGTCTCGAGAGTTTGTTGCGAACCTTTTCGCAGTTTCGCAGTTTCACGGTTTCGCAGTCTCGCAGTGTCGCAGTTTCGCAATTTCGTAATCTTGTGAAAGAATAAACCTGTTGCAATCCCGATAATTGCAATTTAAGGAATAGAATTAAAAATTATTAACTCAAACACCAGTTCCGAATCGATCTAATTAATTTAAGCAGATTAATTTAGCTTCATTTAATAGATTAAATATTGTTGATGCATTAAACGAATCGAGTAGAACACGCCTCGAACGCGTTCAATTTCCTTGCAAAAAACTGAAACCGCGGAAAACGAAAAAAACAGTAATTTTCTCGATGTAACGAGTAAAGTATTACATTCCGGGCTCGAAAAAAGAACTCGAGAAAAAGAAGAAGCCATTCAACGGTAAATAGATACCAGTCGGAGCTGTTGCAGAGCGCTTCGGTCCGGTTAGACTATTAAAAGGGAAAAGCTGTTGCGAAAAGGAAGACCCGGACTGCTAATCGCGTTCGAGTCGACAGCGGGAAACCAATAAAGCTTCACAATAGATCGATTAGACGAATAGTGCCTGTATTATTTCCCGGTGTAATTGCCTCCTCACAATTAGTGGGTCCGTATAACGTGGAGATCAATGTAATTCGCCAGTGGGAGAACTTCTCTGTTGGGATTTTCCACCAACTTTGCCCTCACCATTCCCAGACTTTTTTTTTTCACCCACCAACGTACCTGAAATCTCTTTTATTCGATTACTTCCTGGTGCATAAACAATACGTTAACCCATTTCACGCCACGATATACTCGTACCGTTTCGCGTTGTTCCGATAGAATTAACCGCAAACAAATGGACCGGACGCGTCTAGAATTAAACCGAGATATAATATCTTCGATGGTGCGACAAATCGTTGACATTGGTGGAAAATTTTTATGAACTGACATAAAATTAAAAGTTTCCCGAAGGATAGTGTCATATTAATATTCGATGACAGAGCAATGTCGAAACAGAGAAAACGTTTTAATTTTTATAGCGACGTTCGAAACAATTATTTTTCGAACCAACTATTGTCGAAGAGCAAGCACAGGAATTAAAAGAAAAAGAAAAAGAAAAAAATTTAAAACGATACCATCTTCGCGCAATTTCTTTTGAACCAGCTACGAGCAAAACGCGTAGCTCTGTCTCACGGCAGGATAATGTATACGGGGACAGTGAATAATCCGGGAACAAGTTAGTCCGTGCATCAGAACCGCGACGAACAGTAGATAAAGCGCTTTGCACGCGAAACCATCTTAATCTCCATTACAGGAACAATGCCGGTTTAATAATGGCCATTTGCTAGCGCTGATGGATGAGCACAGTCCACAGAGGAACTCGCTTCGAGTGGACGTATCGCGACGCGCTTTTTATGACAAATAAATCCATATTACTGCCCTTGTCGATGGAGAACGTTCCATCGTGCCTCGGAACGCATTATTTTCGAAATGATCCTTTTTTTCTCAATATTTATGAAGCGTATTTTAGATGTATTCTTTTTTTTTTTTTTTTTTTTTTTTTTTTTTTTTTTAAACATTGTACTGTTTTAAAAATTATAATTTTTTTTTTTTTTTTTTTTTTTTTTTTTTTTCTTTTTTTTAAGCATCGTCACGGTATAAAAATTACAACTTGTATCGTTTTTCATCGATAGTAAACGCGGATAACGAGCTGAAGCTATCAAGAAATGCCTTAGACCCAGCTAAACGAAGCTACGAGTCCAGTTCCACCCTATTCCCCAGCACGTCAGAATCTTCAAACGACTCGAGGAAATCCCGGAAGAAGTTGAAGAAGAAGAAGAAGAAGAAACCGAAGCACCGTGACTCAACGACCACATTGACATCTGTGCCAGCGACGCCCCCCCTGTTGACCACCACAGAAACGCCCTGGCAAACGACGCCAGTTCAGTGGCGTCTGGTCGCCGAAAGACTCTTTGGTCCACCCTGGCAACAAGATCTGCAAGGGGAAACAGAAAAAATCGCGAGTTCGCGTTACTCCGTTCCACAGAGTTCCAGAAGCTTGCCGTCTATCAGAGAGTTGATCGAACAGAACAAGTCGAAGAACAACCTGAAGTCTTTCCCATCCAATAGGAAATCGATACTACCCAACGAAGTTGGCGAACTCGGGAATCAGAGGCTGGTGCGGTTTGGCAAGATTGGAGCTCATCAACCTGGTCACGTTCAGTCGCACAGAGAGTTCACGAACGCGTACGACAGACCTACAGGTAGGTTCAAAGGGTGTTTGATAGGTCAGGGTTGTCCTAATTACTTGTAAACCGATTACTATAAAAGCAAGGAATCCATGAATTTTAAAACTCGTGTACAAGTATTTATAAGAAAAATAGGATATACATAAAATTAAAAGAAGTTTAACAAAAAGTTTCGTTTTTTTTGTTAAAGTATTTAATTATTAAGAGAGTGCTCGAGTATCTCTGACTTTTCAGATACAGAACAGATGCCAGATTACGACATACCAGAAGCATACCATCGACTCGGATACCCACAATTGTCGCCAACACCAAGGGAATTTCTACGAAGACGCGAGGAGGAATATCCGGGCGACTACAACGTGCAGGCAGACGGATTTGCCCGTAATCAAGAGTACGAGCCGCAGCCACGCGATTTCGCGTTGAGCAAAAGCTGGCCGGAATTCCCCTACAGATATAATCCACCTTGGAAAACCGAGGGACGTCCTCTGTTGCCTGTAGCCTCCGAGAAGTGGCCTTGGAGACAGCCACCGGACGAAGCCACGCATTGGCCACACCGCACCAACTGTCTACCCGTTGAAAAGACCTTTTGGCCCGGCTTTGACAACGAGCAAGTCGCGGAACAAGAGGCAGAGACTGAGAAAATGCGGCAACAGCAGCGAATTGAGAATTTTTGGAACAGAGATAGATCGAGGCCGGTGGAAAAGTCTTTGATGGTGTCTCCTTGGCAAGAGGCCGAAAGGCCTGTGAAACTGTACGATCGGGATCAAGCGAACGGTGCGTGGGAGAAGAGCAAGAACCGTTCCGAACTGAATAAATCGTTGACGAAACAGGAGAACAAGGAGAAGATCGTGCTACCCCAGATCACGATGAAGACTTGGAACAGTCTGACTTCGGATCCGGCTACTTGGCCGCACAAGCTACCCGGAGCTAAGCCGTGGCCGAAAGATGAGAACGGAAAGTCGTACAACCCGAACGCAGATCTGGTGAAAAAGCTGGGTTTGGATATGCAGAACAATGGCGCCTGGTCGAAAGAAGAGACTGAGAAATTGAACGAGGAGAGGAAGACGAAGGATGAGAAGCAGAGCAGGCTGTACACGTCGAAGCAGTTTACGAAGGAGGAGGAGCTGCCTCGGACAGATGTTTCCAAATACAAATTGAACGATGAGAGAAGTAATTTCAGTGATTACAAGGCGAGATCTGGAGAGTCGATGAAATCTTGGACGATGTTGTCGGAATCGAAGGATTCCAAGGACTGGATGAAGACGGAGAATATGCAGGGGGACGATTCTAGTGCCTGGAAGAAGAAATACGAAGGGAAGAACTCGTGGATCAACGAAGCTGTCTTGCCCAAGATCCAATCGGTAGGCGCCTGGGTGATGGCGGCCGATCAATCCACCTGGAAACCGTACCAGATCAAACCGATAGAACCTTCCGACGAGAATACTTCTCGAAGGTGGTCCAAACCACTGGATAGGGCGAGCAAGGGATCCTGGATGGAAAAAGTGAACGATTCCTGGATGGATCAATCGGGTATGGCACTCTGGCCCGACAAAACAAACGTGCCGGAACTTTGGTCGGAGAAAGCAAACAAACCAGGTTCGTGGTTTGCAAAGACGAAGGATCCGGATGGTTGGACGTCCAAGTCGAGTAACTCGGACTCGTGGAAGGTGAAAGGGGAGTGGTTATCGAATCCAGAATCCTCGTCCTGGATATCCAAAATGGGAGACAACGATTCCTGGGCCACGAGGAGTGGATCTCGGTCAACGAAATCGAACGAATCCTGGACGTCCAAGACAAACGACGGCGCGGCCAAGTTTAACGGTGATACCTGGCCTGTGAAAGCGAAAGACGAAGATTCCGGAGATGCCTGGCCCAGAAAGTCGAACGAGCAGAACGGCTGGAGCTCGAAGGGCAACGACCTATCCCCGTGGCAGCAGAAGCTCAACGACGAGTGGAGCTATGGGAAAGCAAGCTCGACGGGCACGTGGCCGACAAAATGGAAGCAGTTCGCATACCACAGAGTAACCGCAATGCCGATCTCCAAACCGGGAACCACCGCCGATGCTGCTTCCTCCAAGTCGAAGAACGC
Organism: Ctenoplectra terminalis; assembly: GCA_019453375.1. Classification (NCBI taxonomy): domain Eukaryota; kingdom Metazoa; phylum Arthropoda; class Insecta; order Hymenoptera; family Apidae; genus Ctenoplectra; species Ctenoplectra terminalis. The sequence goes on from SMSQ01023600.1 coordinate 424,442, forward strand.
GTTCGTCGCGGTGTCAGCGGTCTCCTCGCCCAAATACACCGGTAACGAGTGGAGGAAGAACGATGAAGACGCAAGGAACGAAAATGGACGCGTGGACGAGCAGGAGCGAGCGGGCAATCAGCTCCAGGTGGGCCTTGAACGACCCATCTACGCGTGGAAGAAGGATCCTGGGTTGAGAGGCGTTTCGACGAAAGGCAATAGCAGCGACCCGTTGGAGAACCAACTGGAAGCTCTCAGGCAAATTGACTTCTGGTCCTACAAAGAGAACGAGGCCGAGGTGAGCTCGATTTGCGTTTTATTAAATTCCGCGCGCCACTCTGCCAGGCCTGGTCGATGGCCGCGCTTTCCGGCTTGTAATTCTATCGAGAATTAGCGATGGAACACGACCAACTAATCGAAAGATGATAACTTGTACCAATTGTACCGGGATCGTGAGCTGAAAGCAGGTGAAACTGATGAGAATTGAACGAAAGTCTCTAATTAATCGAATTAAAAGTTGAAAGGAATGACCTAAATTTAGATACCGTAGTGGATAATTTTTAACTTTGTTTAATTAAGATTGTTTCCATTAACTGAAAGACATTTCCTGTTTCACCGCGAGACATTTGGACGTTCGACGTAATAGATTTCAATGCTTAATGCAGCAGCTTTTATTACGTGAAATTGCCGATTTCTTATTCTTTCTCTTTCTTACGAAGCAACCTATATGTACTAACCTCCAGAATAATATTCTCCGACAGTGATTGAATATACCGAGTTAACTTTATCCGTTGTCACGAGATAAACGATTTCCGTCAAAATTGATTTCTAGTTATCGCAAATAAAACTCATCGAATTAGATAACGTTGGATCTGTTCGAGTTTGAGAAACAATAAAGAGGAAGAAGAAGTTACCAAGATCGAAGCCACGAAACACAATTACAACGATCAAATAAACGGTTGACGAAATTTAAGCGAATCAAATGACCAGTCCTATTCTTTTCCGGCTTCTTAACGAACCGAACGATCCAGTACGATAAAACGAAAATCATGAGCGAGCGGCGTTATTTAAGAGGAAGGCGAAAGACACTCGAATTGGAAGTAATCCCGGGGCATCGCGACGCTTTTACGTGCCGCAATTTCCGGGATCCGTTGACGAGGACGTGCCTGGACTCGGTTGACCCCAGCGGCCGGAAGTGAGCGATGCCTTCCTTCCGGCGCGGACCTTACGTGATCCCTGGTCTGATTGCGAAAGTTCGCCGCGGTACGGGCGTGCCGAACATAAAGCTTCGAGAGACGATCCTTTTCGATCCAGATATTTCGGGCTGGATCAACGGAAACGCGTTCACCGATTGCTCGGAAGGAACAAATAGACCGAAGTCGATTTTCTTCCTCTTTTTCAAGGAAGAAAAAGGTTAATAAACACCGATGATCGTAGAGGTTTTAGAGCCTTGACCGTGTTAGCTTTGTGATGGAAAGATAGTTGTTAGGACGATAATGAAATTTAAGCTTTAAATTGGAAGAAACTGGTCCATAAAATCTGTTTTTGTCTGGGGAAAGTGCTAGAGAGATGGGACAACAAGGGAATAAGGCTTTCGGAGTATACAAAAAGATAGAATTCTTTATCTTTCCTTTCGTTAAAGAATCGCCTCGAAATAAACGCTACGAAATAAAAAGGTTTAACTAAAAAAAAAAAAAAAAAAATCCTTTTTATTTGCAGAAGAGATTGACGTCAACGAGCGCCATCACAGAGACAACTTCCACGGTCCCGACGAATAATTCCACGTCGACGACGACGCACCGTCGAGGTGTCCTGATGACAGGAAACGGCAACGGCCTGCTCGAAACAAATCGGCGGACGATCTCGATGAAATAGCTCGAAGGTTTACCGTAGATCCTTGATCTTGCCCAATGAGTACCGGTCTGTTCAGTCGACAATAGACTACGCGAAGTCTCTGAGCAATTTCCAACGACTCTTTGGCCTCTTGCCAAGGTGCACCGAAGCCTGTCAGCCCGTGGACGAGCAGCGCGTTTTCTTCGATTTAGAATTTGATCGACCCAACACCAACGGGATGACTTTTTATCGTTCTCGACGATCTTGTTTTTTATATACGTAATTTTAATTTTGTATCGTACTTCGTTGCTTTTATTATTTCTAAAAAGGATTCGCGTCGTATCGCGTTAACTATTCTTTTTGTTATATCGCGATAACCTTTGTGCCATATTTGTCAAGCGTACGCGGGTGTTTAAAAACGATCGATGATACGAGGAAATATTTTCAAAGTAAAGAAGGAATCAGAGATCTTGGATTACATTTTTGGTACACATTGTAACCAGTTCTTATCTCTCTTCTCGGTACTTCTCTGCACAACAGAGTCGAACTTCAAAATCCTTATTTCCGTTTATTCGATGACCATCGACAGACAGACTCGACTTCGGCAAAGATGGTCCTCGAATTTCTTAACTTTCTGCACGCAGGGATCTTGTCGAAAGTCCTTTTTTTATTTTCGTTTTTTTCTCGGAAGTAGTTTTCTCAGTGGCGATATTCGCCCTGGAATCCTCTTCTGCTCGAATCCTATTTTTATTTCGAGCTCTTGAAAGAAAAGTATTTTCAGTGAAAGCTTTCTTCCTTTTCATGGAATTCAACGTAAAGTTCGAAGCTCGAGAAATCGAAGAGAGAGAGAGAGAGAGAGAGAGAGAGAGAGAGAGAGAAAGAGGGAGAACACACTTTCCCTGCGAACAATTCGAACCCAGAACTCAAGGTTAGAATCTTGCAACCCTGTATTACGCGAACGTGATCTGTATCCAGTGAACAGATTTTTCTTAGAATTGTTAGATTTTTAGATTTTTAGATTTTTCTTCGAATAAAAAGGAAGATCGTACACTCGTACACGCGTACGCACGCGCGTATCTAGTCGAATAGAAAAAAAACTGTTCTAGTCGAATCGCGTGATAAACTAATTACAAAGACTAATGTTAAAGATTTTCAAGCTGCTCGAAGTTGTTAAAAAGATGTATTGTAAATTGTAATAATCCACGGTGTACCATTCTAGGGGTTGACGTAAAGGCTTGTACGCTTTCACAACTACTGAAATTGTAACTTTGGTGAGCAGAGAATTTAGTAGGAAATTGAGCGAATATTTTTTCTACGGAACTGAAATTGTCGGTCACAGTCTAACGCCGTTCAATTCTAGGAAACTGTTCGACCCTTCGAGTGCCCTTCACGCATCGCAAGTTGATTTCTCTTGTCTGTTGAAAAAGAAAAGAAAACGAAAACATGAAAAATAAAAGCACGTTCCATGTAACAGTGTATGCGGTTACAACAGATTGCAATTTCGAAATCTCCAAGGTGACTTTGAAAAATGTAGCATCGACTTTAAATGCGTTAAATCGGCCACCTCTTCGTTCGCTTATAAAGAGTAAGGTTCGAAACAAACGGCAGACAAGAAGAATCCATGACAATATTTAACAAGTGGCATTAAAAAGAGTAAAAGGACGGTGAAATAAGGAAAGTATCCACAGGAACAGGTGTCGTCCAGCTCGGAGAATAAAATTATCGAAACTGGGAACGATTCGAGCCTGTTACCCGCTATTAAGATAAAAGAAATTGTTGTTGGATCTTGCTCTAAGAATCGACGATTGGATTGTATGGTTTCGTGACACCTTTCGACCCTCTGCGGCTTTTCAACGTCTAGATATGTTTCTTGAATGTAATTAATGGTACGCGAACACGTTTATCCTGATAGATAATTTTGTTATTGGCTCGAGAACAGGGTAGCGATAATCGTTTGGAGAGGAAAAAATTGGCGCGGTTGACTCGTGATACGTAACATTGTAAGAATTTAGAACGACACTATATTTATATTGAAAAAGAACAAAACTCTCTCAAGGTGAATCTCCTTGTAAAATCGCAGTACCGTGTTAGAATGTCGCCTTCGATTTACATATCATTTATATTGAATTTAATTTAACGTCAGCTTGCTTGGCAAAAACTTGAGGAGCTGGAAAGCTGTTGGACCGTAGAGGGTGAGCTCCGCGTGTGTATCGATTGGAAAGACGAACGAAAAGACGAAGAGAGAAAATTAGCATGATAATGAGCCCGTGGCATATCACGTGGAGTAATAATTCTCGCATAGGGTCAGCGAGTATGCGTCGATGTGTACATAGAATGCGTTCAATTAGTTTTATTCGTCCTGTGCGAAAGAAGAGAAAACGAAAAAGGAAGAGAACGCCACGTACCGGTGCATCCTTTTAACTGGAATTTTGTCCCAGACCGATCGAGAAAGAATCGCGAGAGTCGCTTTTCAACAGAGAGACGTCGATTCCCTGAAAGAGATCGAGGAGGACGATTTATGGTGCACGCTTGAAATTTAGATAAAGTCCGTAGAAATTTGAAAGTCGGTCGCTGCCCTCGATCGAATTATTTATCGATTCGTCGGGAATCGTCGTCGAAAGGGAAGCAATTTGTTGACCGTTCTCGACCGTGTCGTCGTTTGTTTTTCTGCTCGGAAAACGGCCGGGGATGTTGTAAATATCGCGCTTCACGGTTTCACGTTGGTCGAGCGTTCTCTGATCGACGCACATTTCATTTGGAACCAAAAAATCATTGAAACTAACGAAGCGAAAACGAAGAAAATGAAGAAAACGAAGGAAACGAGAAAAGCGAAATAAAAAAAAAACAGGAACACGTCGAACGAATCGATCTAAATTTCTACAGTCCAAAATTGAATAGTTCGAGTTTTGTTAACCAATCGACGAATTACAGTGACACCCTAATTATAAAACCTCTTAACTTCGACACGAGACGTAGAAAACGTTTCTTTTCTCTATACAAAGATACACTTTTCTTAAATCGAACCTATTTCTATGCTTGTGTTCCTAAAATCCGGTCGACGTAACGAAGATCAATTAAAACATATTTTTTAACGAATAAATACCAACTAGAATGGACTCGAAATATAATTTTCTGCAAATAGCGGAGTTACGAGGTTTTCTAATTCGAGTCGAATAATGCTTCGTTTAAAAAGAAGAAGAAAGTGTTGGTAGCAAAAGGAAAACACTGGAACATCGTTTGAATAAACCATTGAAATACGCGAACAGATGTGACATGGCATGAATTGGAGTAAGAGGGGCTGGTGCAACGAAAAGTGGAGTATAGATACGCACACACGCATACACAGTTGTACGCACACAACAGTGAAGAATAGAAGGGATGTCGTAAGGGTACGCTGGTATATCTACTCGAATTTTCAGAATTCATGGAAATTCGTGTACCTTTATAGGATCCTCTGTATCTACTCGTACGTAGGATATCGATTTAAGAAAAATAAGAGAATAAATGTCGTACGTTGTATATTTTCCCCTGTATATTTTCTTTGCCAACCTTAACCAATGCCTGTTTTAAGTTGGTTTCTCGTTATTTTCCATTTTTTATTAATCAATTATAGAACACCTAACTCTGTACTATCGGCTAACGATACTTTCTCCGGACAGGTTACCTTTATGGTAATTAATAATCAAGTCTACTGCCTTATCGGTTATAGTACCATCGAATAAACTTCTGATTAATTAAATCACAGACGAGGTACACGATAGATCTAACGTCCAATCCTTTTATTTTTTGCCTAGGGTCTCGGGTCTCCCATACCATTTTAGTGTCACTCTCAATGTTACCGATTCAGCATAGAATAAGATTACAGCATTAGTAGTGATTAGAATTAAAACTAAACGTAGCTAGGAAGTAAATTAATAAAAGAAAATCTTTTCGCGAGCTTACTTTTTTTATGAGATTCTAAAATTATCAATGTTTTTTATATGGAACCATGTATTTTTTCCATATTCTTATAGAATTGGCATTTTAGAATATTGGGCATCGATTTCTCTAGCTAGCTACTAAAAATTATGTTTATCGATGATCATCCATGGTGATATGTGTTACAAAGTATTTTTTTTTTTTTTTTTTTTTTTTTTTTTTTTTTATTTTTTTTTT
>SMSQ01023600.1:431100-460142 GCA_019453375.1 Ctenoplectra terminalis
TTTTTTTTATCGAATAGCTTTATGGAAACACTTGGAGATAAAACAAAAAACAATTTTCTGCTATCTGATAAGGATTCGTTTGCAACAAATCTATTTGTAAAGAATAAGAACGAGAAACATTGATCTTTGATTAATAGTCTGTAAAATTATCGCCACCGATGAATCGTCGTTATGTCATTTGATATAGCAACTTTGTTATTTCAGATAAGCGAAGGGGAACAGTTAACACAAGTACCCATTACATTCGAAAGCTCGACCACAAGTATAAAATATATAAAACGTACAAATTTCGTACATAGTAATCGGTTCTTTTGTTTAATCGAGTCGAATCGATCGTACAAAATGCGACACGAATTGCACTTTTACATAGTAACATGTTCGAATCGAGTAAGATAAGCGATATCAATCAGTTGGACACGATAAACCAGAACGGTAACGAAGATCAATATCTACCGTATGGAAAACTAAACCGATTCGTTCCGTTCAGCTTTATTTCCTCACACTTGTTTCGTTTCCCTTTAATTCTCACTTATTATTCGAGTTGGACCTTGAAGTTTTTAGTTAAAAAAAAAAAAAAAAGTTAAACGGCAAAAAATTAAAAATTTTTCACAGTTGATCAGTGAAGGTAACAGTTTTAGAACTTTCTATTTATTGTAAAAATCACAATATGGATATACTTTCTTCTATAAGCTTTTTCACTACTATTTTTCTGTATTTTGTTTGTCCATAATTTTCTTCAGGAAAAGTACAGATTCCCTGTTCCCAGGATTTACGCGGCAAAAATCGAGTACATCGGAATGTTTCGCGAAGAATAAAAAAACACAATGAATCGGCACCGCGATTGATGGTTAAATTTCAACGTATATAACTCGTTCGATGTGATAAGATAATCGGCGTGTAGTCATTAATTCTACACCGATTCGCTCGAATTGAACCTTGTGATAATTCGACGAGTCACTCTATATAAAGTTATCGGATATACAAAAGCGGAGAATCATAAATTGTCTATCGAACGGAACGCGTCGTAAAGATACCGGAAATGGGATTGGCGAAATTTTTACTAATCACCTGTCTGCTCGGGATCTTCCTTCAAGAGATCCACGGACACGGGATGATGATGGATCCTGTTAGTAGGAGTAGCGCTTGGCGGAAGGGATTCTTCGTTGAGACGAATTTCAACGACAATGAACTGTACTGCGGAGGAATGAACGTAAGATCTCAATTAATGATTTTGACCGGGACAATAATTGGAATTTAGTAAAGATAGACCTGTAAACTTAAGGTAAATCATAATTACGTTGATCGATCGTGTTGTAATGCTCTGTCAAATTAATTTAGAGATAACCGAAGAACTGAATTTTGAAAGAAAGTATGCTTGTTAATCGATTCTTTTTGCATCGCAGATTCAGTTCGAACAGAACCACGGAAAATGCGGCGAATGTGGTGACGACTACGCTATGCCTCGTCCCAGGCCAAATGAGAACGGTGGCATTTATGGAACCGGTGTCGTCGTCAAAAAGTAACTTGGCTATTATTTCTTTTTTTTTTCTTTCTTTCTTTCTTTCTTTTTTTCTTTCAACAGCAAAACTCTACCGCTACCTTAAAATTATAATAATCCCGAACAGGCATTGTATAATAATTAACATTTCTGGATTACTTTAGATATCGTACAGGGGGTGAGATCAACGTAAATGTGAAACTGACTGCCAACCACCTTGGAAACTTCAAGTTCCACTTGTGTCCCTTAGAAGGAGCGAACGACCTCGAGACCGAGGAGTGCTTCGATCGGTATCCGCTTCAATTAGTCAATGGTGATTACAAGTTCCAAGTGTCCAGCACCCAAATGGATTTCGAAGTAGCAGTTCAGCTACCGAGAGACATGGTTTGCGACCACTGCGTGTTCAGGTGGACTTATGAAGCTGGAAACAACTGGGGATATTGTGATAAATGGGGTCAATCCTCTTTGGGTTGCGGACCCCAGGAGACTTTTAGAAACTGCGCCGATATTTCAATCCAATATTGAACGATCTAATCAGATAATGAGCAGAAACTATGATGGACCAACAGAATCTTTCGATTCGCGCTTCCGATTCTCGAATTAGCTTTCTGAATCGATGACAAGTGTACACCTTCGTTGCATAAATTAATCAAAAACATATCGGTACTTTACGTTTAGAGACTTTTTTTCAATTGTACTGTATCCAATCTGAAAGTGTCTGTATAATATTTCAAAAATCTTGAGTCTCAAGATTCCACGAGAATTTTACGAAGGATCGTTACGATAAATTTTACTTAAGATTAGTTCGAAATTGAGATTACGCGATAAGATGTATGTAATTCGATTAGGCGTTGCGGACTAAAAAGCGCGAGAAAGAATATTCTTTCATCACCTTTGCGTCCTCAGTAGTGCTTCGTTATTAAGTACTATTAATTAAGTTCGATTAATCGTAAGTGACATGAAAATCGATGCTGTTCACTTTCCTCGCGGTATTTTTATTCCACCATTCGATTCCCTTTCTTTTCAACTATCATTGATATCAACGCTTTGGGAAAAAGGATAGATAGCAAATTTAAACTAAGAATCATAACGGACGAATGCTTTTTAAACCCGTCCTTTCATTGTTCGATCCACGCAGAGCACCAAGTAATAAATAATGCAAGAGCGAGATAAAAACAGTTGGTTGATAATGCGCGGTAATACAGCCTGCAAATTAACGGGAAGCGTGTACATGCAGATTATTCGGCACGCTTTCACCGAATCTCGGTCTCTCCTCGAGCTTTAGCCTTGGTCTTCCTCGTGTTGCGTTATACTTTCTGCATCGCATTCCTCGCTTCTTTCCGTTGCATCGACCAATGAACATCTTTAGAAATACTTCGTAATAAATGTCTGTTTTCCAGTTATCAATCTTATATCGAATTACTGCTCGAATAACTTTACGATAATAATAATCTACAAAAGATATAGAGGTTTCGGACGTTTACATTATGGAACGTTATGATACAGCATATACGAGCCGAGTAATTAGTATTCCATGACATTCCTGGCTATGAATAATGGGATTCATTGTGATGCTACCGACCATCCTACGCAATGATCCCCAAACCGATAGTACCCGTGGAAAATCCGAAACGCCTACCGGTGACTAACACCCTGTTTTGTAAAGAAAGCCTTGAATATCGTAAGAAACGTAAACGTAACATCGAGCTTTATCGAATCCAATCTGTTCGTAAAAATATCCCATTATTTAATCCGGCTTGTTCGTTGAATTTTTCGAGATTCTCTGCATTTAGAATATTTCAATATTAAAATATTAGGATGCTAAAATGTGTAGTATTGAAGAAATTTTACAGTGACATAATTCAGGCATTAAAAAATTACTTAATTTAAGTAAAGTCATCAAGGATCGCGTAAGATAATATAGCGTGGAGAACGGTTTTCTAGCATCTAGCGAGAAGTTCGAATCTAGTTCAGCGGCTTCATGACATAAGACACGAACACAGACGCAGAAATCATTACGAAGGTGAGGTCGTGTACGTGCGAGCCTCGCTAGAACCCACTCGCTTTTTCCCCGTGAAAGATTTCTCCGACCAAACTTAAGTCGAGGCCGTCCTCGACCGGACTCGATTCGTCTACCGGGTGACTCATTTTCGAGGAAATTCGGTCGTAATGTTCTTAAGAATACTCACTCTTAGCGCATCCGGTATTTAATTTTAAACAGAACTTTCCACTTGTGCAACACAATTGAAATACAAGCCTACCGAATGATTTTCGTAAATCGATGAGTAAAACGATTTGTTCAAACTGGAGGACCGCGTTCTTCGGACATTGCAGAACTGTCTCAAAGTGTGTCGCTGCCCTGACCCACTGATACTTTCTCTCAACAGAATAAGGAAGTTATTAGTAAAATCTATAAAAAGAAGTCGTATCCGTAACGCGTATCTTAACACGCAAGAGAAGAAATTGATTTCGCAGGACTTTGTTAAAACTGCAAAGCCTTTCGATTGAAGATACTGGAAGAAAGACGGTTATTCTTTGTTTCTTAGGAATCAACCTGCTGCATCCCTTAGTCAATCGAGAAATAGCTCCAAGCTCGGCAGTTCAACGAGGAACTTGAGAAACGAGTCCACAGTTTGTAAGTCGACTACTCACCTGTCGATCTACGAACGATCTCGAACCGATTCTATCCATCGATTGCATGCACGTGTTAACCAATTAAGTATATAACACGGGGAACGATTTTATTCCGTAACATCAGCATATCAGTATACTATATCGTATCGACGAGTTGCCGCCATTAGGAAATGAAAATATTTATTTTACGAGGACAGCGTTTGGAATTATTAGTATAACGAATTCCGAATGAATTCAACGAGCCGCTACGTTGCATCGGCTCGTAGTTCCAAGCCGTGTGCTCATCGTGGTGCAGAACAATTGCGTGTTAATTGGTTCGTAAAAAAAAAAGGTTTCTGAGAGGAGAAAGACCGTACTCGATTGTCTTTGATCGTATCGTCGCGTTATTTTGTAAGGTGAAACTGTTTTTAAAATTACATCCTTGTAATAAAGCACGCAACAATTTGTTGGAGCTGTGAAGCGATGATCGATGAATAATCGAAAATGAAAATATGCGACAACGGACACTCACTTTCGATTTCACCGCTTTCGCCGTGTAATATCGTCCGGTTTGTCCTTCGATTAGAGCCATGCATGGTCTAATGTCGACTCGGTAAGAAGAGAGCAATTATGCGAACCAGTCGCGAAAGAAACTCGGCTTGGCGTTCGATGCACGAACGATTAAACTTTACCGTGCTGCCAAGAGATAAGAGAAACTTGGTGTAGAATTTTTCAAGGAAATCTAATTCGAGAGCGAACGGTTTTTCTGCAAACGAAATCGAATCGAAGGCAAAGCAATTTTCTCTGGACAGCTATCGAAGAGGTGGAATGTTTATAGAACAAACTTCGCGAGAAAGAAAATCTGACAAGACAAATTTAAACGAATGCAAACATTTGAAAAATGGAATTCCACAGTGGAAAATGTTTAAATCAAAGAAATCTCCTTGAATCGATCGAATCATACGGGGTTGATACGATTCACGACAGGAATTAAATCTCCATGGAAGCCCAGATCGAAATAACAAGGAGAAGAACAGTGAGCCCTTCTGTTTCAAAGGAAGCGAACTTCCTCCAGACCGAGTTGACGATGTGTGCAGCGAGTCGAAAAGAAGCGTAGGGTATCGATGGTGACCAGCGTGGCGGGAGCAGCCTGTAGAATCGCGTGGCGAGCCTGTAGCAAGGTGAGCGTGGAGAATTCTCCGGCTGGCCGGAGAGGAGGAATGAAAGGCAAGCGAGGCAACAACGCTAGCACCGGCAAGGAGGAGGTAGATCCCGCTCACCGGTGCACTTCACCTCCGGCCTCGGCACGGATCGCGACCAAACCGACCAACGAACCAGTGAATCAAGTGAACCGTTTCGCGCGTTCCTCGTTTGTGCTGTTCTTCGCTTCCAATTTCGTGTCCAACATCTTATTTTTGCATCGATAGTTGTACAAGATAGACGACTACTAAACAGTCAACGAGTATTCGCCTTGTTGCAACTTGTTATTCAAGAAATTCATCTATCATCAATTGTGCGTTTCGTCGCGTTGTTTTGAATCGAGTGCACGGATCGTTGGAGTGACAAAGTTGCAGTGAGTGCACGGTTGGTGTTTCAACAGCATTTACGTGGAACCGTATTAGAAGAATGCGGTAGGATGCGTATCCAGGAAAAATGTTTTCTGCGCGCGGTCGCAGGACTCTGCCTGTTAGGCGGGGTCGTCACGTTCTCGTTGGCCGTCGACGTCGAACCATTAACTCAAACGACAACCGGTAAGTTTCGGCTTCTTTCCCTAGCCTATCGTTTTCTTTTTGTCCTCAATTCGTTGGATGCTTTCTCGTTAGAATCTATAGGAGCCTCGAGTTTTTGCGATTGAGTACGCCTGTCGCGCGAAGCTCAGATATTTTTCAGGAGAAACTCGCGGTACATTTCACGCTTTAATCAGAAGTTCAGGTGTTTCGATATACATGCCGAAGAGAGGCGAAAAGAGGTCGAGAAGCGAGTCTCGAGTGTTTCAAGCGAATACTCAATGGCAGTATAGAAGGGAACGCTTGCCGAGCAAATATAGAAATGACGTTTAGCTATGGTTGGTCTTTGAAAATTAGACCAATCTATAAGCTAATAGAGGAAAAAAAAAGAAGATGTTACATTTACGTAACCGAATATTAACACCTCGAAAGCATACGCTAAACGTAACCGTATAAGAGCAACATCGTCGCGAAATAACCGATCGTCGAGTCTGTAACGGTATTCCGCGTGAAACTGGCGAAAAATTCTGTCACGTCCTCGTTCGAAGACTGATGTCATCAGCTCGAATAAAATCGGCTAAGAAACAGGTAGCGTCGCGAAGGTGCGCTCGGATGTTCTCGCGAAATCGGTATTTCCACGAAGAGACCGGCTCCGGCTGCTTTTCCTTCGCTCTCCGAACGTGTTTTTCCAAAAGCGGAAAGAGATTTCGCCGATCATGGAGGAAGATCGGTTCGAGAAATCGCGCGATGCTGTCCAGGTTGCCCACTAACACGAATATTGGCTGGCTCGCGGCTGTTGCCAATAGAAATTCCACGACATCTTCTCGATTTGACATCCGGTCGAGAATCCTCTTTCCAGAATTGATTTTATAGCAAAGGTTCGAATCCTCCGATGAAGCTTGCAATTAATACCAGGTTTTCATGCGTCTCTAATTCCGAGACAAATAAATATAAATGGTTTAACTTGAACGAAACTTGGAAATATATAAATCGTAGAGTGACTCTTTGAACTTTGAAGTTAGACCCCTATATTGTACCTCCGCACTGATCAAATCAATCAACGAGTTGAAAATTCAGAGAAACCGTTGCACAATTAGGAGATGGAATAATGAGACAACTCCAAGTGGCACGCGTTAAATCGATTGTCGTCGATGGTCGCACGTGTCTCCCGTGGCCATTCTGCGCGTTGATCGAGAAGGTAAACAGACCAGGGGGAAACGTATTGTGAAAGAGGCAGAGGCGTGGAGCGTGTTAACGGGAACATTGGATCCAGTTGGCGAACTGGTCGACACGTATTCCCCGCCATGAACGACCTTGGAAAAAAATTAAGTCGAGCAGACCGATGGAGGCGTACAAGGGGAGACGATAAAACACGCGTTCGAATTACAAACAAGCGAGAGAGCGGTAAGAAACGAGCGAGATAAAAACACGTTTCGTCTCTAACGACGGATAATTTCGATCGCTCAACAATTTTTTACCGGTAAATCTAAATCGAAACTGTGGACTTTCTGAATTATCGTCCTCCCGATCACCACCGGTGATACTCGTCACGCATACCGATCAAACGGTTGAAGCAATGGACAGGCAAACAAGACTCGACCGAGCTCTTTAACCGAAAAGTATGAATGTTTTGTCGATACAGAAATACGGTAACTAACCGCGCCACAGGCTCAACGACGAAGGCGAACCGCACAAAAATGTTTTATTAACCCGGAGCACGTTGACTTATAATAAATCGTGATCGAAGCACGAAACGTCCTTCTTCGAAATTGGCCTCCCCTGTTAATTTCGACCTGTCTGCCGATCCGAATGGAATTTCGTGCAGCCACCTTTCTCCTTTCGAGACCTCTTTCCGTTCCTACTCTTTCCTCCACGGATATGTTCTCCATCTTCTTTCTACGCGTATAAACACGGTTGTCGAGTTCTTTCCTGACTGCCTGCGATCGCACAATGGACGAGATTATTAAAGGAACAATGAGATGAATTTCACGCGAAATGTAGGTTACCCCGGTACAGCTAACGATGATTGTTCGAGCATTCATTCAACACGAAGATTTCGTGAACGAACCAACGAGCGCGCGAGGATGATTAAGTAATTTATTATAGAATACGAACGGAAGAATGCGGATGTTAACGCGTGCAAATAGATTTTTGATATTCCAATTATCTCGGCGTAATATCTAAGTACTACCACTAGCTGGCTAATTGAAGGGATAGAAACGGAAACGCACGTGTCTGGTCTAAATTGCGCCAGAGACCGCACACGTCCCGGCCAGTAAAGTGAGAACTAAGGATTTTTAATTGCATCCCGAGCGAGGTAATTGCAGAAGCTCGTCCTTCGGTTCGCTTGGAAAGGCGCGCTCGAATCCTGTCGCACGTAGACGCACGTTGCACCATCTTGGAAACGTTCTCCGACCAGATACGCGTCTTCTCTGACGAATAGCGTCTAATTAAATTACTATTACATCTCTGCGATACGTATAATCTTTTTTAATTCGCGTAACGCGAGCGACTTTCTATTTCGTGTTCCGCAGTTGGTCCCACGCGAGAATTGTTCCCATTTTATGCGTTCACACGTGCAACGATCGAACGAAACGATCTGGTTTCTCGTTCTATGGGATCTCTTCGATTACCGTCATTTGCAACGATGACGGTTTTTCTCGGTTACCTCGTCGGAAACGATACACGAGATACACGTATTCCGATTATATCGACCAACAAACGGTCGACTCTGTTTCGTTTTACGCTTTTCTGGTACCGTTACCCGTTCGAAGAAACGATTTATATTAATTTCTGCGTGAACGCGATCTGCTCTCGTGGCCGCTGATCATACCTGACACCGAGGCAATAATTCTTCCCACGAAATAATCCTGACTTCGACGACTGCCTACCGGAGAAAGGAACATATCGGTGTGTCTGGTCAAACGGCCAGATACAGCTTTGTAACGGGTGTAAAAGCGGAGAGTATCATTGTGAATATTGAAAATATTAACTGATCGCTGAAACATTAATTATTATATGTATAGCTAATCGGTTACTTCATTTTGTACTTATTAACTTACCTTAATAGGGTTGCATGTTATCTCAATTATCTCAATTATTATCGTGCAATAAAAATGATACGTGTCTAAAGTGCGTCTCGAAAGAAACAAGAGTGTGTTACGAAATTATTACACCGGTAACCGCAGACTAACGAGGATCTCTAAAGTCTCATAAACGATCGCTGTACTTGGCGAAGTAACCTGGTTAACGGTACTATAAATATACGAGTGAACGTATTCTCTCCTTTATATTCCTAACGCGAGCCTAGTCCCCTTGATATCTTAGTTACCGCAACAACCTCGCAATGCTATCCCCCGATCATCTACATAACCTGTTCATCGATGCTCGAAAAACAATGATCGGGACAAGCTTATTTACACCGGACAACTGCATTCCTGCGTTTTCGTGTTAAACTTCCTCCTCGATAATCCTTGAACGCTTCTCTTTCTACCATCCTATTAATATGTCGCGTCAGATATACATCTACGCGGGAGAAAAAATAAGAACGATCCTTGTCCCTGGTAATTGCAGTAATTAAATCCGAGTCGCAGAGCGCTTGCCGCCTCATTGTTCCTCCGCCGGTGACTTTCACTTAATGGTCACTGGACAACGATGTCCCGAGGGGCACGTTAAATTAAGTTATCGGCGTACCGTCGCTCTATTTGCCAAAACCGTTCAATTTTCCAAGCGGCTCGCGAAACTTTCCCTCGATCGGCTTTCTTGTGCTCCTCTCGACCACGCGAGATGGTCGAGCAACGAACAATGGGACGAGGCGTGCTGCTCGACGGACAAGAAAAAAGAAATACCAATGTAAACTGTCGTTCCGCGACCAACGACTGTCTCGTAACTCTCTCCGTGCATTCACGATTGTTTGAACGATGTCTCGCGTGAACGGCAGAAGTAAAAATTCTTAATTTTTTTTTCTCGTTATACTAGCGTATCGATTCGCGAACGTATACCTAATAGACGATTACTCAAGTCCCTCGCACGCGACGCATATATTACTTGTTCCTCGCATAGAAAATCGCTGTGAAAGAGGGAGCAGAAAACTGTTTCTAACTTCGTGTCCGTGGTTCGTCTTGTCTTTCAATCGATCCAGACTCTGCCATGTCAAGTAGCGACTTCAGTTGGTTCGGTTTCTGCATCCAACCTCTTGTACGAATGTAGTAAATGAAATCATAAATTATTTCTACCTTTAGTCGAAAGCCGTTGACGTGTTTTATTTGATCAAGAAATTCCAAGTTATGTATCAAAAAGGCACGATAATGCACGATAATGCACGATAATGCACGATAATGCACACTATTGCAGGCGGTTATTAAAATCGTTGAAACGCGTTTCCAACGAATGCATAATAGATGCTCAACGCTCGGAGACTTCAACGCCCGCATAAGTACCATCGTTTGCGAATAGGTTATTTTACAATTTCTATTTAAAGCTGTAATTATAATATGGAAAATGTAGTTCCATAAAAATAGAAATATAGTTTTCCATGCCTAAAACAATTTTTAAACAAACTGTAATAATACAATCGGCTGTTCAATGATAGAACCGCGCGCTATCCTGCGGAGACTTCAACGACCGCATAAGAACGATCCGCGATCCATGATTTATCATTCGTATCGTAAAAGTTTCAGAGTCTCGATCGATCGTATCGTTGAACATTGTACAAAACAGGTTGGATGAATTGATTGTATCACGGAATATTAGAGCTGGATCCTATTATTCAACCTTTGCGTTTAGGTATCCATCGCGTTAACATAAAGGGTGGGGCATCTCGAAGCAACCCAATGAAAGCACGATTCGGTGCGAACCTTTGTCGATTGAAAGATACGTTCCTCTTGTTAGAATGGTTTCGGCAGACTCGCTTAAACATTTACTTGTGTTAATGAATCGCTTTCGAGTTTCGATAGCGTGAAAAATAGTTGCTAGAATTACATCGGAGCGCTCGTTCGTCGATCTAATGCTGCGAAATGATATAAATAATTCTTCCTAGAAAGAGTCGAGATTTTTCTGGAGAAATTTAGAAATTTTACACCATTTTAACAGCGTTAATTTCACTTGCTTTCTACGTTTGACAATGAAAGAAAAACGCGAAGGGTACGAAAGAATACGAATTCGTTCGCAGAAAAATCTGATATCTTGCAATAATATTTACACACGATCAATTTTATACTTCTCCGTTTATTTTTTCATAAACTCGACCTTGAACTGGTTTTCAAACATTATTTAACTGTTCGAACGACTAATCGAGGGAATAGTTTAGAAAGTAGCTAGGAAAATTAGCTGCGTAAGCAGAGATTTCAAAGTTGCTACCGTAGTCAGCGGCTACGTGACTCGTTTAATTGAAGTGTACGTTCTTAGAAAGTTTGTTTAATAAAGTGTCTCGACTTGTCTCATGTGAAAACGCAGAAAAACAGACTAATTTCTTTGTCTCGTCAATTTGTTAAGAGAAGATACTTTAATTTTCTGGAATGACTCTAAAAGAAGCAAAAAGTAACCAGATGTAAAATCTCATTGCGAATTCGAACGAATTCTCTTTCGAATACAGAATTTTCCATTACTTAGCGATATCGTGACAAGCAAGTAGCACGGCCCCCGATTACTTACAAATTTTACGTCCAAACACCGGTGACGGGACGACGATTTGATTTGCCTTTCGCATTCCGGTATCGCGAACCCGTTCTTCCTGCGGTAGGAACCGTNGTTATTAAAATCGTTGAAACGCGTTTCCAACGAATGCATAATAGATGCTCAACGCTCGGAGACTTCAACGCCCGCATAAGTACCATCGTTTGCGAATAGGTTATTTTACAATTTCTATTTAAAGCTGTAATTATAATATGGAAAATGTAGTTCCATAAAAATAGAAATATAGTTTTCCATGCCTAAAACAATTTTTAAACAAACTGTAATAATACAATCGGCTGTTCAATGATAGAACCGCGCGCTATCCTGCGGAGACTTCAACGACCGCATAAGAACGATCCGCGATCCATGATTTATCATTCGTATCGTAAAAGTTTCAGAGTCTCGATCGATCGTATCGTTGAACATTGTACAAAACAGGTTGGATGAATTGATTGTATCACGGAATATTAGAGCTGGATCCTATTATTCAACCTTTGCGTTTAGGTATCCATCGCGTTAACATAAAGGGTGGGGCATCTCGAAGCAACCCAATGAAAGCACGATTCGGTGCGAACCTTTGTCGATTGAAAGATACGTTCGTCTTGTTAGAATGGTTTCGGCAGACTCGCTTAAACATTTACTTGTGTTAATGAATCGCTTTCGAGTTTCGATAGCGTGAAAAATAGTTGCTAGAATTACATCGGAGCGCTCGTTCGTCGATCTAATGCTGCGAAATGATATAAATAATTCTTCCTAGAAAGAGTCGAGATTTTTCTGGAGAAATTTAGAAATTTTACACCATTTTAACAGCGTTAATTTCACTTGCTTTCTACGTTTGACAATGAAAGAAAAACGCGAAGGGTACGAAAGAATACGAATTCGTTCGCAGAAAAATCTGATATCTTGCAATAATATTTACACACGATCAATTTTATACTTCTCCGTTTATTTTTTCATAAACTCGACCTTGAACTGGTTTTCAAACATTATTTAACTGTTCGAACGACTAATCGAGGGAATAGTTTAGAAAGTAGCTAGGAAAATTAGCTGCGTAAGCAGAGATTTCAAAGTTGCTACCGTAGTCAGCGGCTACGTGACTCGTTTAATTGAAGTGTACGTTCTTAGAAAGTTTGTTTAATAAAGTGTCTCGACTTGTCTCATGTGAAAACGCAGAAAAACAGACTAATTTCTTTGTCTCGTCAATTTGTTAAGAGAAGATACTTTAATTTTCTGGAATGACTCTAAAAGAAGCAAAAAGTAACCAGATGTAAAATCTCATTGCGAATTCGAACGAATTCTCTTTCGAATACAGAATTTTCCATTACTTAGCGATATCGTGACAAGCAAGTAGCACGGCCCCCGATTACTTACAAATTTTACGTCCAAACACCGGTGACGGGACGACGATTTGATTTGCCTTTCGCATTCCGGTATCGCGAACCCGTTCTTCCTGCGGTAGGAACCGTTAGTTTCACGGGCTCGACATTTGCGAAGCAGTCACCTCCGATACGAGTAGAGAAAAAAGAAACCGAAACAATGGGCGCGATCGAGCGCGATACAGGTCGCTCAGGTGTTCTCCCAAAACTATGAAATATCGTGTGATTACATTTGCTTTTAATTCGTTTATTTCTGGAAAAGTCCTGCTAATGATTTAATAAGAATTTTATTTTCCTTCGTTGAGTGTTTCACGTTCGGTATATCGTACCAACAACTATTCGTACATACAAATTTCTTCTGGAGGCGTAGCTGACGCCTTCGAAATGCCAATCCAACCCTTTACTTTTCATTCTTTAAACAGCCGCACTAAATACCGCTTGAAAATTAAAAGTATGATTTTTGCACGATATTCCGGCGGAACAGGTTCTGGAGAATATTACACGCAGCTGCTCGATCGAGTAAAAATCTACCCACCAAACGCATACGCTTTAAATCGGTTAATGTCTTTAGCCTCTATGGCACCGATTATTACTTCTGAAATAATCTACGACGAATCGGATCGTTCCGTTTCCATTTTCCAATCGAAACGACAAATATTAACCAGGTAAATGGCATTATTCTAATTGCTCAATAATCGAAAGTAAACTATTACGAACGACTCGAGATGAATCGATCGCAAAGAAAAAAGGGTAAGTTTAAACGATCGTCAATGGTGAAAATCCCAGATTTCCCGGCCGCGGTCGGCGCGGTTGACGAACCATGGAATCGATTAATCGCGAGCCGATGAACTGGAGCACAAAAGCGAGCACAGGGATCGCGAACCGTTCACTGCGATGAAACGTCTGGTGTACTAGCAAGTGACAAGCTCGGTAATCACACAGTACGCGATCAACGATCTCGATTGAATCGATAAGGAAGAAAAGTTTCTTCGCGTTTAATCGAATTTAATTAGGGTACTTAAAATTTTGAAATAGTGTATGGTAGATCGAAGAAGACTATCGCTTAGTTAATCATGGATGTTCGATAGACAAAGAATCGAGAGGCATCGTTCACCGAGTTGCGTGCAGAATGTAAAAGTCGCCTGGAAAAGTCTGACGGGTTGATCAGTGAAATGTAACGAAGTAAATGTACGAAGTAAAACCGTGGTCGAGCAAGTAGCGCGTGCAAACCTCCGCGGCGACTTCTTCCGAAACACTTTTGCCATTGCACGCATAATTGATAAGACTCGAACATTGTACAAAATTTTACGTTCGAACGTTTCTTCCGTGGTCATCTATGATTAATAACAGGGATTAATAATTCGGGGGATCTAAGATTACACTCGAATAAAAGATGTAAAACGATGAAAAAATATATTCCATAGTTTTGTTCTTGTGTTAGAAAACAGACGAAAAACGTGGTTAATGTCGAAAAATATTGTTAACAAATTATCAGTCGTTAGAAAGAAGAACAAAAAAAAAATCGACTGACGAAACATGATATACAAAACGAAATAATGATCGTGCAACGAGTAACAAGTAGGATAGAATACCGTATGGTCAAAGGCACGCTCGATGACCGACTATTTTGCTTTGTATAATAGCTACTCCAACCAGATTCGTTTCTCTCTTTCTTTTTTTTTCTATCCTTTACTTCGCTCTTTGCAATAAATTTCCAAAATATTATAAATTTCGAAACAGCCTTGTTTTCTTGTTTTCTTGTTTTCTTGTTTTCTCGTTCTCTTGGAAGTCTAATTCGCACGAAAAAGGGAAGCTTATTCTGGAAACGATGAACCATAATTCTTTCACGAGGAAAAAAATGACTTCTTAGACGGTAGGAAATTCATTTTATGGCCTCGAAAAGTTAAACTGTATTTCACTCGAAGAAGCGAAGTTAAATTCCGCTCGTTCCTCGTAGTTAGGTTTTCTTCGACCTAAGCTGGACGAATAGTTGCTCTTCTACCAAGAAGCAGCGCGGTTCAAGGTCTTCCGAAGGTTCGATAGAAGCTGTTTCGAGAGTTTCTTTGCTCGTTGGATCATGACCACCGGTTCCGCGAACATAGACCGGAACGCAATTCACGTTGCGGAAAAGAAATGCTCCCGACGATGCTATAAGCGTTAATGTAACTAGCCAGCACGAAATTGAAACCAATTATAACTTATTTACGATGGTGAATTTGTCGAGGCGTTAAGAAGGCGCTGGAATTTGATAAATTTGTCGAGACGTAACTGTCCATTAACCGGTCAAACGATTCTTGAAATGAAAATAGTATAATTTAAATTAATTTCAGTATTTCGATACCACTCAATCGTATCGTTCGGTTTCATTTTGGCAGAAATACAGAAACAACGTCGAACAAAGATGATTCGGAAAAGAAGTTTTCATATTTTAAAAAATAGATTTTCTTCTTCGAGTTCAATTGCGTCATCGTGTTCACAAAGATGGTCGAATGAATATTCAAAAATTAAACGCGGTCGAACGCGCCGTTCTCGGCTTGGATTCACAGACGACCAGCGACTTCCGGCAACGAAGAAGCCAAGTGAAGATCCTTTTAATGCACCATGAGTAATTCCGCGTTCCCTGGACGGTTGGCTTTCTTGGCCTGCGGACACGGCCTCTTCGAAATTGAAATTGAATCGTCCATCGCAAAAGGAAATAACGTCCAAGGCAGCTATTCTCAATTTTCTCTAAGAAAGGAAGGACGTCGTTTAACAATTTCCCTTTTTTGTAAAGTCGAAATTAATCGAAAACGACAGCCTTCGTTGTCACGAATTGTTCTCTCGAGAGCAATTTCTCAACTACACTCTCAAATTTAAACATATCGAGGAGCGGACAAATAGCTTTTCTATTCTTTCTCTTGTTACAAATTCTTCGGAAACATTTTTTTTCAGCTCTTCGATCTTCTGTGATAAATCTATCTTCTCCCAATCGATTAACAGCTGTCTTATATCATTCGTGACGGAAGAAGCCTGCTCGAAGAAGCGGTTAACGAAAGATACTAAAGCTGGTGTTGTCCCGACACGAAGGGGACCGGATTCCTTTTCGGGCCAGCAACGTTGCATATGCATGCGCCGGACGGAAAAGGAGACCGTCACCTACTTACGCGTAAAATCGATACACGGCGTGTTCGAAACGACCGGCCACCGACATCAGGTGGATTCTGATGACGAGCGGTGGCCTCGCGTGAACCGGTCGCACCGTTACGGTTCCCCATTCATGCCACGAAAAAAGTCATGGCCTGGTCCGACTTTCGATAGAAATCGACCAATCGACGATGCTTCCTGCTCTCGACAGGTCGAAACCCGTAGCTGTAAAGTTTCTAGGATGAAAAAAAGAAAAAAAAAGAATTCATAGCGAGCAATCTTATAAGATCGAGGATGCTGAATCCACTGGTGTTGGTCCAAGGAGTATAATAAAAGTCGATTGGAATGCAGTGGCAGTATTTCAATCGGAACGTTAAAATTTGAATGTTCGAAGTGGAATTTATAAATGCCAAAGGCACGTAGCATCGTACTGTGTACCTAATCTAAATGCAGTAGAACCTCTTGCAACCTAAACGATCGATACGCTAGTTTCGCAGAAACGGCTCGCGATACTGTTACACTATTTTTGCGCTCTTCGACCGATCGTTAGCGGACAAAAACTCGATCTCCACTGCGGGTAAATCGGCGAAAGAAGCGGTCGATGGGAACGACGAGATCGGCTAGCTTGTTTGACGTAACAGCGCATCCCAAGCGCGTTTTCAGCCCCGGATGGAAAGTTTTTGCCTCGTCATAGTATCGCTGGCAGATCTCTGCCGTTGCGAAAGATCCATGAAAACAACGACCCTCCGCTTCATTCGATCGTGCGGTTGCTCGATCGCTACAGTAACGAGCACGAATACTCGATCTCTCTAAAAATATTAGGATATCTCTGGCAATTTTATCGAACAATCGCAACTCAGGATGGTGCTCGGAAACATCGTGGAATCGTTAATGCTATCAAAGACGCAGAAAACGGGGAAAGCGTGACACAAAGCCGATCGACAAGCATGGGTAAAAAGAAGGAGCGATAGAGTTCTTTGGGTAAACGCGATGAAATTGCAAAACAAATCGTCAGAGTTCGTAGAACTCTCCTCTTTGATGCGCGAGATGCGGCAAGGTAGGCATTCTCGTGCGATCGTATAGATCAAAGTAGTTTGTGGAACCCTGTTAAGTAATTGCCGTCTCGGAAACCTCGTTCGTCGCGAATATAATAATACTCGCGAATGTAATAATAATAGTAATACGGAGTTGATTATGTTGCAATAGATAGTACAGAGTATAGAGAATACAGATGGCGAAGAGAAAGTAACGCGAGCGTGTAACGGACGAGAGTCGATACGAACCGTAGTTACAAAATCCAGTAATCGTGCCGTAGGCTTGATTAATGATTGACAATTTTAATAAAATTACTCGATTCGATGAGTACGACTGAAAATATGAACAACGAGATGAATATAGTATGGATAACGTATCGCGAGATAATTACAATAAAATGGTAACCGGAAAGGCGGACGATCTAATTACGACTTGTTGGCTGATAATCGATAGTTGAACGTTAATGAGGTCGATTTTATCGAACCGTTCAAGTTCACGGACCAAACGCTAAGATACCGTGCACAATACCTGTACAATCACTTTACCGTTACACGAACCTCTTCTGGCTACCCGGTTTTCCCATTAAAACGATGAACATTGTTGCAGAGGTTGATTACCGATGGATCGCCTACAAACCTCGTCACGCGTTCGCCTAACGCGAAACATTTATCGAATTTTCAGACTCCGTGATAGAAGAAGTGCCTGGAGTTCAACCGCTCCGTAGCGACGCGAGAAACGAAACGATCGATCGGAAGTCGGAATATCCAAGCAAGGAGCAAGATTCCAAGACAACGATTGAACCGAAGAAGAAGTCGGTCGATTTCAAGATCAAGACCGAGCAAAAGTACCAAAAAACCATCAAGGACGATGACTCGAAGCGTAGCGAAAGCAACGACGCTACCGTCGCCACGACGACGCTCCCGATGTCGTCGACAAAATCGATCGAAGATGTGACCACGAGATCGATGGAAACAATGGGGATCACGATCCCGTTTCTGTTTCGCGGCGAGCCCGTGGTGACTGCATTGAACGTCTCGATACCGAGCAAATCGTCGTCAATCAACGATTCCTCGACGACTCGGAAAAACAGTACGGAGAGTACACTCGTGACGGAAGAGGCTACGGCGGTCAGGGGAAGGGCGCTAAACATTTCGGCGCCAGAACCAACCAATTCTTTGCACTCCAATATCACTGACTTGAGCGACGTCAGCATGGACGACGACGATAAAGAAATTGAAGGTGATTGTACTATGCGCGTTATTATTTAGCGTAGTTTAATGTGCGTTAGAAAAACCGAATCATTAACGTTGATATTTCGGGCAGGCGGTGAATACGTGGCGCCTCACAATGAAACTACCATGAATATCTCCTCAACTTTGTTGCCAACGACGACCGTGTGCACGGAAGGAAACCGAACGTACACCATGGGCGATAAGATTGTGAGGGGTTGCGAAGAAAAATGTGTTTGCGGCGAGGGTGGTGTAATCATGGACTGCAAGCCGCTTTGCTCCTCGCCGTACGTTAGAGCTAATAGGGGAATCGAGGACCCTTTGTGTCAGGAAAAAGTCGTCAACGAGGAACCATGCTGCGCCATTTTGGTCTGTGCTGCTGATTCAGGTAAGCTAGAGAAACGTAACGCATGCTGATACGATATATTAAAAACCAGATTTTTATTCCTTGTATTATTAAATTCTATGTTCCGTCGTGTAGCGCCTGAACCGGAAGAGACTTGCGTCTTTGGGAACAAAACGATAATGAGAGGCCAACGCGTCGAAGATGGTTGTTCCAGGGTCTGTATCTGCGAAGTAGGAGGCAATTTGAAATGTCAACAGAGGTGTCCGCCGAACGACACGATTTCAGTGACGAACCAACACGATCGCTGCGTCGTCCTCACCGATCCGAGGTATGGAGAATTATTATCATTTCCAGGTTCGGCCGATGCTGCGATTTTAAAATTATTTCTTCGGTCATTTAAATGTTTCTTTTGTCCTGTATTTCAGGGATTCGTGTTGCACGATCACTCTCTGCGACGTTACCCTGGGCGATCACGAGATCAGACCGGAAATTTCGACAGACCTGACCGTGAACCTTACGGACGTAAAGGTGCTCAACTCAACAGCGATCAAACTAAAGTTGTCGGTTAAGAATCCACAAGAGGTTACCGTAGAGATATCTGATAACAATCACGTGTGGAGGCAACAGAAGCCTGACAAAGGTGAGTACGAAGAACCAGTTTTACAAAATATAGCCAAATTTCTTGTAGACAATTTGCTAAAAATAGCACAATAATATTTGAACGCAGAGGGTATCGTATCGAATCTGGAACCAGCTCACTCGTACTACGTGCGAGTAACCGATGGAACTCGAACGGGTCCAGCGCTGCAGGTCTTTCTTCCCGCGGAAGTGGTAAAGACGAACATCTCGGATAAGATGACGGACAAGGGTTCCTGTAGTCACATGGGTAAAACGTACAAGGTGGGAGCTGAATGGTACGATGAGTGTATCTCGTTCTGCACCTGCGTCGAAGGAGGTAAAACCGAGTGTCTAACCATCGAGTGTCCTACGGACTTCGGACTCGACGTTTTAGATCCCCATTGCTTGGATTGGGAGACCGTACCCCCAAATTTCGTCCCGAAACCACCTCACTGTTGCCCTCAGGTAAAATTCCTCGCATTTAAGGTTCGTATAGGTTCGCTATAGTTCGCTCAAAACTTTTCTACCTATCTTAAATATGTCTTTAAACGATTACACCACACTGATGATGCAAAAGAAAGAAGCTTTGTAACGTAGTTTTTGAAAGTAGCGTTAATTTTGGACGAGGAACAGCGAACCTGTGTCAACAGCTTGCAACAAACTTACGTTATCGAACGCAAACGCAAACGCGAACGCGACCGATACGCGTCTAATAATACCAAGGATTACTAGAGCAACGTTCGTGGTTGCAGGAAGTGCGTTGCAGAAATAATGGCTCGTGCAATTACGAAGGCAACACGTACGACAACTGGAGCGAGCTGCCGGCGAACGTAACCGGATGTGAGAAGCGATGTTACTGCGAGATGGGAAACGTGTCCTGTCAAGCGGCCTGTCCACCGGTCCCGGCTTTGCCTCCTGCAACCTTGCCTTGCCCCTCTTATCAAGCTGCGTTAATGCACTTACCCGGTGACGAATGTTGCTTGGAATGGAGCTGCAACCACTCGTCCAGCCAGACGCCAGGTAAATTCGCACTCGCGTGACAAAAAAAAAAAAATACCTGAAAATTAAAAGTAGCGAATCGAAAAAAAAAAAGACTCCTTCCCCGGTTAAAAAAGTAGAAGTTTGTTTAATCGGTATCGAGATCGTTAACGTTTGATTCCCTGGTGGCGGTGATAATAGCGTTCGAGTTACTGGCATACCTTTCGAGGGACTGTTATCGTGAAAAGGATTCATTAGATTGGTAATGGGTAAAGGGTGACGCTTATCTATCATGCGGACCTGACTGGAATTCTCCAGTGCAAATGTGAAATGTACATACACCCAGTATATCCTCACGTTTTGCACGTTTCATTAATCGCACCGATCTTCGATCTCTTTCGTACCATTCGAAACGAAACTTATCGTTCCATTCTTCGACGACACGAACCCGAAACACTGTACATATATTTTACTTCTCGTCCCAGATTCTTCTCGTTTTCGCTATAACCATCGAACGAAACTTTCGTAATGCAGCCTCTTTACATACACATAATGTAAGAAAAAAGATAACGAATGAAAAAAAAAAAAAAAAAAATACATTCTTTACAGCGATCCGAATAGAAAAAAGAAACTGCAAATGCATGCTTTGTACGGCTACGCTTGTACACATTTGGACCTCTCGCTGTAAATATGCATGGACAATTCGGACAGCTGATCAACGATGTACGATTCGACGACCATGTCTGTGACACTCGACTTTATTGCTTATTACAGGAACGAACGCGACGTCCGCGTTCCCCGGCCCCTTATCCACAGACGCGTTCAATCGGCAATCGATCGACAATAGCAAAAGACCGAATAACAAGTCGGATTCGGCCAGGCCCAGCCAGCAACCGGATCCTGGAACTTCCTCCTTGTGGGAAGATTCGAAAAACGTTCACGCGCATACAGACACCACCACTCACGGACTCTTCCACTACCCCATGGATCCTGGACACCCGACCATACCGTACAATGGACCGTACAGTCCCGACTATAAGCCCACGCACCCTACCGTAGAAGACGTGTTTCATTTACCCTCTCATACAGAGAAATCTCCGATGCCTGTAAAAGAAAAAACGACCAAGTCTAAATCGGATGCTAAGAAACCGGTCGAATCTATCGTGAAAACGCACAAAGACGATTATTTCCCTGGCCCATTGGCTCCGGACAAGTTCTTGGACAAGAGCAATTCGATGGCCACGAACGCGAACGAAAATCATCATTTCATTCCCGGCCCCGTGAATCCGAATAAATTGCCACCACCGCAGAAAGTCGGCCACGCGACGAATCAGCCGCAATTCGTTCCCCTCGATCCGCAGGAAGAGATGGTCGCACCAGGATTCGCGATCGCGTCTACGAACAACGGACAGAATATTCCACAGGATGGTTTTAATACGCAACTAGACAATTCTGCCGCGGCTGGACCGCCTTACAGAGGGCCGATGCTCAACCGTCCTGACAACGTCGATCCGAACGTGATCGTCCCGGTGAATCCGAAAAAAAAAACATCTCTCAGTGACGAATTTGACGCTGAAAAGGGCAAGACTCCGGCGGAATTGACCGGTCGACCGAAACAGGGTCAAAGAAATCCCGATCAAGAGATCCTTCCCGAAGAACTCTACCATCTGATCAATCTACAACACCCAGGACTCGTTCAACTGGAACACGCTCCACCCGAAACCCATCCTGGCTTGTACGATATTCACCAACAGATATCGGGTCAGAAACACACGCCCAACAATCAGATACAGCCTGGATACTTTGCCCCGACCACTGGGCCGAAAAAATCCACGAAACCGCATATCTATACGCAAAAAAACGAAGACGGCCAGACAACGTATCACATTCACACGCCAGACATACCGAACTCGCCCCAGCAGATCGAGGAATTATTAGCTCATATCGGCCAACACGATCCCAATCCTGGACCGTTCCAACACTATCCTGGACAGCCAGCCATACCTCATAACGTAGCGAGTGGCCAAACCGTCACTTTGCCCGTTCACATTGACGCTCACATACCGCATTCAGGACTCACGCACTTGAACCATCCGTTCGCAGCACAAACGCCCAACCAGTCAGGTTCGTCCCTGAACAACAAGAACCTTTTATTTCGTCGCATCTCTCAGAGAAATATAATAGTTTGAACTCGCGAACGATCGTTGAATCTTTTCTCGATTAGCTTTTCTTACCTCCGCTGCTGTGTACGTTGAAATTTCTATAAAGAATCTAGCCACGCGAATGCGTTGAGGGATCTCGAGTGTTCTTCGAACGGGTTGCGAGAGACAACTAGTCCGGAATTGATCTTACATCTAACATCGAATCACTCGAGTTGTTCAAGCTACTTGGATTCGTAATATATTTCGCCAAGCACAGCGATACAAAGTAATTGATACGATTTAATTAACTTGAACCTGCATTGATAAACTTTAGGGATGGAGCACAACGTGCCCCCGGGCTTCCCGTTAGCTGGTGCCGTTCCAGGATTCTCGGTCGCATCTTCCTCGGATGAAGTCACCGTACAGATTCTCGAAGCCCTCGACGAGAATACCGTTCGTCTGGTTTTCACGGTGCCTCAAGTTCTAGTGGGGCTTCACGGACGCGTCGAGCTACGATACACCAACGACAAAACGTACTTTATATCAATTTCGAATCTTTGCTAAGGAATCTTTTCTCGACTCTGAGATTTCTTCTTTCCAATCATTTGTATCTTACCGATAGCTTGGAATTTTTTATCCTTTCTGTTTCAAAGATTTACATAAAAGGAACGACAATTTAAACAGATATTACTCCCTTGTTCGGTACAGGAATTTCGACGTGTCCACCTGGAAATCGCAAGTGTTCGCACCCCCGAACGATTTGATCGCAACCCCGCAACTCGAGTTCGAACTAGGCGATTTGAAACCTTCGACCGAATACAAGGTGAAGATCACGGTGAAGCTGAAGGATTTGGCAAACAGTCCGACCAGCAAGATCTACACTGTCAGGACATTGGATAAACGAGCCGAAGCAACCACCTTTCCGCCACAAATACCGATCGATGCCGAACTCCACGTCACGGAGACAAACTCTAGCTGGATCAATGTGATGTGGAGAAAATTCACCGAGTACGAGTCGCAGTTCATCGATGGTGTTCAGTTGAGGTACAAAGAGTACGATGGCAAGGTTTACGGGGGTACACCGTTGATCCATAGAGCGGTCAGGAATTACGTGATCGAGAATCTTCGACCATCGACTACCTACGAGGTTGGCATCATCTTCGTTCCTTTCCCTGGACAGCTGACTGAGCTGGTTAGCGATAAAACGGTGAGTTTTTACAGAATGCGTGACAACGGTCGTGAGCTAACGATCAGATTTCATCATATTTCACAATTATATTTGTTCCCCGTAAAGATTGAAGTAACCACCTCGATGGAGCCGGATCCGTACTCGTTCGACGTGAAGGTGGAGATCAAGACGATCAAATCGACGGACGTAGAAGTGACGTGGACCGGTGTACCGTATCCAGAAGATAAATACGTGAACATTTATAGAGCATTCTACCAGAGCGATAGTGGCAAGGAGGACGCGAGTACGTTCAAGATCGCCAAGAGGGATTCCCATCCGAAGACTGTGATCAGCGACCTTAAACCGGGCACAAGGTATCGTTTGTGGCTAGAAGTTTATCTGACGAACGGAAAAATAAAGAAAAGCAACGTGCAAGACTTTGTTACGAAACCCGGTGTCCTTCTGCCAGCCACGGTATCCCAACAAGGTACTTACGTGAATAGTAATTGAAAAATATTAAACGGACAAGAAAGGTCTGATTCAGATTCGTTTCGGTACAAAGATGAACGTTTTGATTTTTCAGCTGGTAAATTAGCATCCTTGCCCCTTCACGAGGGCGATTATTACGGACCTTTGGTGGTGGTAGCCATCGTAGCATCTCTTGCTATATTGTCGACCTTGATCCTTTTAATGATACTCATGAAAAGACGAACTAGCAGTAAGGCTGACATATCTTCCCGTAAAAGCACGTCGGCGTACGACAATCCTTCCTACAAGGTAGAATTACAACAAGAGACTATGGGTAATTCACTCTCATTGTTTTAATACGATAGTCACGGTCTGTTTCGCTTTCATTCGTGTCACGCGTCATGCGTACATTCGAACGATGCCAATTATAGACGACAGCTCACAAGAAATTTTTCAACTTTTCAGACTTGTGAGGACGCAGTGACGATATCGAACGGTAGGAATAAAAATACGGAGCACGAGATGGCCACCATGAACAGTAACGTCAAAGAGACCAACTAAGGTTCTACAATTTATTAAATTATATTTATTCATACGTTCGTTCGATCCTTCCGTATCGTCATCCAAAGTGTTTCTTGATCGGAGGAAACGATCGATCCGACAGAACTTGGAGAACAATGATTAAAGAAACAATATATGTGTACATACGTATGCATGTTCCGATGGTTGGATAATAACAAATTATTTCTTCATCACGCGAATCGTTCAACAATTTTTTATTCCGATCAGTTGAATTGCGTTGCGTTGTATTAAAACTTGTACATAGCGGTATCGAGTAACACTAAATATTGCGTTAGACGATAAGATAGCAATTTAAGAGGAGTTGAAAATATGGTTTAGATAGTTGCGAGAGTAAATTCGACTTGTTTTGTAATATCTTCTTATACATACCTTACCGATGGGAACTTCGTTTCTACGTATTTAATATATATTAACACGTAAGTCATACATTACAGGTAATTTCGCTGGGTCTCGAAGACCGAGCAGCGTCTTGTACAGTCTACGTTTATATTGTTAGAAATTTATATTAATAAATAACGTATATTATGCCGTACCGAAGTGTTAAAACGTGAATTGAATAAAACTGTTTGTAAAGTATAAACAAAAATATTTATTTATATCGCAGCTAGCCTATATAAAATCTTATTGTATAACGAAAACTTGTATGTCAAAATGTAAGGTTTCTTTGTGTAGAAGACAATCCTGAACACTGTCAATAACGTAGAAGATATAGAAAATATAAAAGATACGATAGCAAATATATTTAAAGTACGTACTCGTAACAATCTTAAAACAGAATATCGTTCCAGTAACAATGAGTATTATGAAAATATTGCTGATTAAGACCGACCGAAGCAAGCAAAAATATAGTAGAATTTAAAAGTACTTCTTCAACTCAGATTCCATTTGAAGCGGATCGGTAGTTGGACCGTGTCTGGAACCAACTTTCCCTTCCTTGTTAATAATGAATTTGGTAAAATTCCATTTAATGCCATCAGTTATAAATCCGCTTGCCTGTGTCTTCAACCATTTCCACAGTGGGTGAGCATTATCCCCGTTAACGTCAATTTTTTCAAAGAGATCGAAAGTGACGTTATATTTCTTGACAAAATTTAAAATTTCTTCAGAAGTGCCTGGTTCTTGGCCACCAAACTGATTTGATGGGAATGCCAAAATCCTCAAACCTTCTTTCTCGCTATACTTTTCATATAATTGTACCAGTTCTTTATAATGTGTGTCCGTAAACCCACAATTGCTAGCAACATTAACGATTATACTAACATGCCCACGATATTTATCCAATGACACGTCGTTGCCATGGATATCCCTGGCATGAAAATCATAAATTGTAGTAGCTGAACTCCAATTCATGTCTTGATCAAAAGGTGTTGAAATTACAGCAGGGCAATGTTCTTGTTTATCGCTTTCACAGTTTTGTGCTATGGCCCCAAAAAGGAACATAACTGTCAAAAGTACTAGTTCTATAAAACAAAAAAACAAAAAAACAAAAAAACAAAAAAACAAAAAAACAAAAAAAAAAAGAAGAAGAAATTGTAATTAACAAATAATCGACTTTAAATATTGTTTCAAAAATAGTGCTTAATTAACATTTCTGAAAATATTTAAACATCTGAACACTAGTAGAACATATTTGAATTATCGTGATCGTTGTTCGCTGTTATAAGCCGGTTGTATAGTGCTATCTTCGAATAAAAGAGAAAAAAGAGAAAAAAGAGAAAAAAGAGAAACAACTTCGATTTTATTCGGGCCTCTATCAGTTATAATTTATCATACACCAAACGATTAATTTCCACCGCTAAATGTCGATAAAATTTTTGAAATAAAATTTAAATATTAGTACTTACTCTGCATTTTGAACGAATTGTTGTNTAAAACAAAAAAACAAAAAAACAAAAAAACAAAAAAACAAAAAAACAAAAAAAAAAANACAAAACAAAAAAACAAAAAAACAAAAAAACAAAAAAAAAAAAGAAGAAGAAATTGTAATTAACAAATAATCGACTTTAAATATTGTTTCAAAAATAGTGCTTAATTAACATTTCTGAAAATATTTAAACATCTGAACACTAGTAGAACATATTTGAATTATCGTGATCGTTGTTCGCTGTTATAAGCCGGTTGTATAGTGCTATCTTCGAATAAAAGAGAAAAAAGAGAAAAAAGAGAAAAAAGAGAAACAACTTCGATTTTATTCGGGCCTCTATCAGTTATAATTTATCATACACCAAACGATTAATTTCCACCGCTAAATGTCGATAAAATTTTTGAAATAAAATTTAAATATTAGTACTTACTCTGCATTTTGAACGAATTGTTGTTGCGTTTAAGTTTTATCAAAGATAAAGACCACTTAACTCGTAAAATGTTGATCAGCTGTGATCGATAAATTTCTGATTAATCTTAATAATATTAAATATTACCAAGAAAATATTTAAAGGCAATTTGAAATACTATACCTTTTACTTGTGTTCGACGCAAGTGACCGTTCTCGCCAACTTGTTCAACGTAAATGCGTCGAACTTTCCTTTGTCCAGCAGTTTTAGCAAACTCGAAACACACTGACCTCTGTCCTGTTTTGACCTTGATTATATATAATTGTGGATTCTAGATTGTTCGCAGAATGAAACAAGGAAGTTTTATTTTCCGTGCATTGTTTTAGAACATTTCAATTGTATCGTTTAATGTAATGAAAAAAAACTTCAATATGCAATTCATATAAAAACAATATCATACAATTCATAATTAAATCTTATATTTTGTTCATTGACTGACATTCAAATATTCCTATTACCCAATTATTTTCAGTCCTATTAAAAGTAACATTAAAAGAATACGTTGCATCGTTCTGTGATTTCTATTCATTTTCACGGACGGTATTTTACAGGCATGATAATTTCATTGTACACAACATAACCTTAAAGGCACAACGGAATCATAACCTACTAAGTTCTACTTGTTGCTGATTATCGACAATAAAATGACAAAATTTAATACACGATCGAAAAAAATGAATCGATAATATTGTTTAAAATGTTGCAAATGTTTTGCTCGAAAAAGACTTATTTATAAATTATTCATATATAAACATTAAAGCAGCAATTAATTACTTTATCAAACGTTATTATTGAAATCATTATTTATATAAAAAAATGGTAAGTGTAATAAAAAAACTGTTACATATTGCATAAAACTAAATATTTTTGTTTCCCTATATTTAATTATTATCATTATTATTCATTTCAGGCGCGAAACGCAGAAAAGGCTATGTAAGTATTTAAAAAAAAAGAAAAAAGAAAAAATATAGAGTTTGTAAACGTTTCATTTTGACCTGTTTATTTAAATACCAATTCTTTAACAGGACTACTCTTGCTCGATGGAGAGCCGCACAAAGTAACGAAGGAGCCAGAAAAGAACAAGAAAGGAGACCGTACTTAGCTTCTGAATGTAGAGATTTGCGAAAGGCAGAAAAATGGAGAATGCAAATAATCAGGGAAATTGCAAAAAAAGTTGCACAGATACAAAACGCAGGTCTAGGAGAATTTCGTATTAGAGATTTAAACGACGAAATTAATAAATTGTTGAGAGAAAAACGGCACTGGGAAGCTCAAATAAAAGAATTAGGCGGACCTGATTATTCCAGAGTAGGACCACGTATGCTAGATCACGAAGGTCGTGAGGTATAGCGGGTTTATACTTTGATAAGTTATCTTTAATAGAAAAAAGGAATTAACTATTACAACAAATCCTTAGGTACCCGGAAATCGTGGTTATAAATATTTTGGAGCAGCAAAAGAACTACCAGGTGTTAGAGAATTATTTGAACAAGAACCACCCCCTCCGCCTCGTAAAACGCGAGCGGAATTAATGAAGGACATCGATGCTGATTATTACGGATATAGAGACGATGATGACGGAATTCTATTACCTTTAGAACAGAAAGCTGAACAAGAAGCGAGAGAAAGAGCGATACAGGAATGGCTAACACAAAACGAAAAAGAACCAGAGATAGAAGAGGAAATCGAAACGACTGCACAAAAAGCGATACCTTCGCAGCAAGATATTCAGGAAGCGTTACTTGCAAGAAAAAAGCAAGAGCTGTTAGAGAAATATGTACTTTGACAGGTTTTATTTCTTTTTCTTTATGCATTCAATAACAACTATTTGTAAGTTTATTCGTTTAATTGTATTAGAGTACACTTTTATAAAACGCGACAGATATAATAATAATTATCATTAATTTATAAGTAATAACATTGAGTAAGGTAATTATTTTGTGCAGTAGACGTTCAAACTTCAATTAATACTTATCGAGAAAGAGTGCTGTAGATAAAATATAGATAAAAATCCAATAGTAGTCTGTTTATAATCCTCGCGATCCTTATGTTTTTTCCTTCTTTGTTTATATTTATTTACTTATTTATTTACGTTCTTTTTTTTTTTTTTTTTTTTTTTTTTTTTTTTTTATAT